>PVIJ01010253.1:0-61415 GCA_004024925.1 Scalopus aquaticus | reverse complement strand
TTTTTTTTTTTTTTTTTTTTTTTTTTTTTTTTTTTTTTTTTTTTTTTTTTTTTTTTTTTTTTTTTTTTTTTTTTTTTTTTTTTTTTTTTTTTTTTTTTTTTTTTTTTTTTTTTTTTTTTTTTTTTTTTTTTTTTTTTTTTTAGCAGTGTCTTACAGTTTTGTTTGTATAAGTCCTTCACCTATTTTGTTAGGCTTATTCCCAAGTATTTGATTTTTTTGGTTTTGATTATAAAAGTGGTGTTCTTAATTTCTTCTTCTTCAGATCAATTGTTTGCATATAGGAAGGCTACTGATATTTGTGTGTTGATTTTTGATCCTGCTATCTGTACAGCAAAAGAGATAGTGACCAAAACAAAGAGATACCCTACAGACTGGGAGAAAATTTTTGCACTTAATATAAATGATAAAGGACAGATCACAAAGATATACAAAGAACTCACATGACTCAACAAAAAGAAAGTCAATAATACAGTCAAAATATGGGCAGAAGAGCTAAAAAGACACTTCTCCAAGGAGGAAATGCAAATGGCCAACAGATAAATGAAAAAGTGTTCAACATTCCTTATAATCAGGGAACTGTAAATTAAACCCACAATGAGGTGCCAACTTACACTAGTGAGAATGGCACATATCAAAAAAACAGGGAACAACAATTGTTGGCGAGGATGTGGAGAAAAAGGAACTTTCCTACACTGCTGGTGGGAATGCAAACTGGTCCAACCACCATGGAAAACTGTGTGGAGCCTCCTCAAACTGCTAAAATGGAGTGCTCATATGACCCAGTAATACTACTTCTGGGAATCTACCCAAAGGACACAAAAACATTAATCCAAAAAGATACATGCACCCCTATGTTTATTGCAGAGCTGTTTACAATAGCTAAGATACGGAAACAACCCAGATGGCCCAAAATTGATGACTGGATCAAGAAGATGTGGTACATATACACAATGGAATACTCTTCAACAATCAAAAAAGATAATCTCATGCAATTCGCAGCAACATGGATGGAGCTAGTAGGGATCATGCTCAGTGAAATAAGCCAGGAGAGAAAAATGCCGAATGATTTCATTTATAGCAGGAATATAGGAGAACCAAAAAAGAGAGAGACATTCAGAAAGAAAGAGGGGGAGGAGAAGGGCTCAAAATGGGGGAGAAAAGAGCACTAGGGACTATGGTGATGGTTCACGGGTGAATTGGTGGTGGGTAACCTTTGGGGAATACACAATAATATAAAATATATAATTAATAATAAAAATTCAAAAAAAAGCTAATTAAAGGTTACTTATAATACACTAATAATGATTGACATTTTTGCTTAATGAAGTTCTTGTTTCCTCCTTTTCTCCCTCCCTCCCCCACCATTCCTTTGCCTTTAAATAATGTGAAATATGCTAGCAGAATAAATAGTTCTGTGATCTGATTTTTGACTTAACCACATGGTTTAGGGAAACACATTCTTCCTCAGGATAATTTTTAATGGTTGTGTAGTATTTCACTATGTAACTCATTTAATTTATTACCAAAACTTCATTATTATAAATAACTCTAAGACGAGTATCTTTAAACATATGTTCCTATTGGCATATTTACTTATTTTCTTTAAATCCTGCAACTGATGTTGATGATATGCAAATGTTGAAAACTTTTTAAAAGACCACTTTATTTAGCTATAATTTGATATGAAAAAGGTTATACATATTTAATGTATGCAACTTTTGATTATCACTGCCCAGTTTCATTTCCTAAAGAGTTCCCCTCCTGAGAGTAGGTGGGTGTGGTGGGGAACAGGACGACTTCCTAAAATTTTGCTGAGATCATGTTGGGTTCCTTGCTTCTTCTGGAAGCTTCAGCTTGGGAGACAGGGAAGCTGCTGCATAAGGGTTCCTTGGGGTGGCCTGTCTGAGGCACTTGGTCAGGCACTTGAAACACTTGCTTCACCCTTCTCCTGTCTCAGTTTTCACTAGTCTTTCCTTTCCTCCCCTCCCCTAGGCTGGCTCTGAAGCATGGAGATTGGCATCCCAGGTTCTTTCCTACCTCCCAGCCTGAGTCTGAAAACCTGTCTCAAAATCTAGGAATAATTAGGAACCACTGCCATCTACCGTTGGCAGTGCTAGGAAGATTAAAATTCTAATTAAAATTCAGCTCCCAGCCCAGAAGAGCGCCTTACCCACTTACATTCCCACAGACAGGGAATAGCTGACTATGCTGTGCTGAATCTTTCACTGCTAATTAGGAGAATTAAGCACTAGGAAAGCTGTATCAGGTCTAGACTGAGAACAACTAGTTTCATCCGGAGAGAATTTGGAGAGTCCAGAGAAAGAACTGAAGGGAAATGTCCTTGAAAGGATCAATCACATCAAAACAGCTTGACCGAGGGAGGGACAACTATCTGGGTGTTGCCTCACAGGGCGGCAACACTGGGAGCAGTGCTGGATGGAGGAAAAAACAACTCAAAGTTCAAGTAGTGAAAGAGAGACCTAGAGAGGCTACATCTCTGGAGATACAGCCGCCTTTTTCTGGGCCTGTCTCAAGTTTATTAGGAGGTCAGATTCAGGGAAAGTGGGCAAATCTGTGGAGGAATGTGTGGAGGAATGTGTGTGTGTGGGATGTGTATTGGGGATGCATAATAGTCTGGCACATCCTCAAGGGGGAAGTGAATTGGGGCTGTTGGGGGGGGGGGTTGCTGACGAACACACCATTGTTGCTGTGGATCAAAACATCCTATCTCTAGTCCCTGTTTACACTTAACTTCCTGTTAAGGTGGTCTAGCTGTTGATGCTAATCTGCCCATAATATCTGCCTGCTGTTTTCAGCAGACATGCTCATACCAAGACTTTTGTCCTGGTAAGAGGCTCCCCGCCTGACTCTACATTTTGGCTTGACCAGCAGAAACTCTGTGTGCCAAGACAACATCCCAAGAACATTTATAGGCTTTGAAAAATTTATAGACTTTGAAACCCACTCAGAGCCAACAGCTGTATGCCATCTCCTCTGAGTCACAACAGCCCCAAGTCCTGGAGAATTAAAGGAGCCTATGAGGCCACGCAGCTGTCACATGGGAGGACTGAGCCTGTGGCCTCAACCCCTCGCCTGACACCTGCCTGTGTTAGAGCCCAGGCTGATTCCAGCTGAGGCCAACTCCTGGGCCACTGAGTAGAGCCAGCTTCCAGCATGTCTTCCTGCTTGTGGCTGCTGGAGTCATATTGTAAATTGTTAATGGGGAGTTGCGCTTTCATTCTATTGTCTCATTTGCTCCTCACACCATTTTGTCAGAGAGGCAGGGCTGTTATTTGCCTGGTGCAACTGAAGGCACTGAAGCCAGAGAAGGTTAGCAACTTGGCTGAGGTAAGAGTTAAGCAGGGATAGAGCCCAGGTAGACCCTGAGGGTGGACCTGCCACGACCTGCCTCTGGACCCCTGAAAACATGAGACAGCACTGGGAAGGCAGAGGGACTTGTGGAAGGGCTGTGTGCTTCCTGCAACCCCCCTGTCTGCTTAGGACAGTCAATAGCTGTGAGTACAAAAAGCAGGTCTTTATTCCTTTGAATCCTGTACTATTTTTAGTTCTTGTTTTCTGCTAATATGTTATGTGGTATAGTGGGGAGCCTTTGGACCAAAGAAGGACCATTTATATTTTGGGAACCGCCTGCCTATCATCCATACCTTTCTGTTCAGCTCAGTGACATCAAGGAGCTGTCTGAGCTGAACTGAACATCATCAGCCTCCAGGCTGAGATGCAGGGCCTCTAAGGCCAGAGAGCTTCGCTGTGGCTGCCGTAGCTGATGCTATGGTCTGAGAGGCTGGTCATTAAGGATGCCAATTCCAAGTTCGCCAGACTGGAGGCTGCCCTGCAGGGTGACAAACAGGACATGGTGCAGCAGCTGCATTGAGTACCAGGAGCTCATGAATGAGAAGCTGGTTCAGGACACAGATCGCTATCTACAGCAAGCTGCTGGTTGGCAAGAAGAGCTGGCTGCTGTCTGCGATGCAGAACATGAGTGTCCTCCCAAGACCACTAGATGCAACTCAGGTGGCTGAGCTCCACGTACGGGTTCCTCACATCCCTGGCCTCAACTACAGCTCCATCTAGTCCGGCTTTGGCTCTAGTGGGAGGGTTCTAGTTCCTCAGCCTTGTCAGCTGTTCCAAGGCCAAGTTTGTGAAGAAGACGGAGACCACTGATGGGAAGCTAGTGTCTGCTGAGTCATCTAATGTCCTGCCCAAGTAAATGGTCATTGTAGTCCCTCCTAGCCTCACCCCTCCTCATGGCTGCCCTAGAGCTGTGAGGAAAGGATCTATGCAGGGGGGCTTTGGGAACAGGAAACCTACCTGGGGCTCAGCTCACCCTTGGGAAGTCTACTGCCGGGGTACCCCTTCTTGTCTATAACACCCCAAACTTGGGCCTTTGTGACTGCCTTGGTGATAAATTATGGTGAGCTGCATGACTTCCAAGGCTGGCTTAGAAAAGATCTTGATGGTTTCCCTTGGGATGCTTACTTTGGAACCCAGTCCCCATGGTATGAGCAAACCCACGTCACGTGGAAAGTCTGCATGCAGATGTTCCGCCAACAGCTCCACACAAGACCCAGCCGACAGCCAGCCTCAACACCACGCGTGTGTGAAGAAGCCTCAGCAAGGAATTTAGTCCCAGGCACCGTGTAGCTATGTGAGAGTCCAAATAAGAACCCTCTAACTGAGTTCAGCCAAACCCCAAAATCAAGAGTGATAATTGCAAGTGATTACTGTGGTTTATGCCAATTGCTATGGATAACTGGAACATACTCCCCATTGGCTATTCATTCAATTATTGCCCTTGGAAACTGATTTATGGAACATGATCCCAGCATGCTGCGCACTAATTGCATTACAACAAATGCACACAGTTTTCAGCTGACCCTGGCCGCATACACATTTTAGTTTAGCTGTGGTCAGATATTGAAGCTCTTTGTCAATAGCAGTGGTTCTCAACCAGAGCTGTGTATGGGAATCATCTAGGGAGATTTTAAGACTCCCCAGGTCCAAGGCACAGCACAGACCAGTTACATCAGATTATTGGCCATGTGAGCAAGGAATCAACATTTGTAAAGCTGTCTAGGTGACCCTAATGTGCAGCTCAGCTTGGAACCAAGGCCAGTATTCACGAGGCTCCAGGCTTGCTTGCTGTGCTTGACGCCAGCCCTCCTGTCCCTGGAGGAACTACACATTCATTGGGGGAAAAGGATAAACTTGCCACAAGGATGAATGTACTGTTCACTATTTCACTTTCTGTGAAATATATCATTCCTGACTTAGGTTATTCTTCTACCAAATGCCTTCCCTTCTTCTTAATAGTGCTTACATACCATTTCCTTCACAAAGTGTCCCTGATCATTCCAGATATATTAATTTTCTCTTGCTTAAAAAATCACCTCAAAACATAGCCAGTTAAAACAACAGTCAATATCTATTTTTGCATTTTGCTTTGTGAGCAGAAATTCAGTAGTTGACTTTGTTGTGTGGTTCTGACTTGGAGCCTCTCAAGAAGAGTCAGTATGTCAGGGAGAGCTGTGGACATCTGAAGCTCCACTGGGCTGCTACCTATTTCCAGGATGGCGCTCTCGTGGGGCTGGCATGTCGACGTTGGCTATTGGCAGAAGCCTGGGTTCTCTCCATGTGAGCTTCTCCACAGGGATGCAATGTCCCCATGGCATGGTCTGTGATATCATTCAGGGAGAGTAAGAGGGAAGACTGATGTCTTTTATGACCTAGTTACAAACCACAAATCATTACTTCTGCAATACAGCCTCCTGATCACAAAGGCTAGGTATACTCCTTGCGGCAGGATACTTTGTAGGACATGGAATTCAGAAGACAGGGGTCATAGGATTCAGCTGAGAATCTGGCTACAAGCAGGCCTTAATCCCTGCTTCTCCCACTCTGCACCAGAGTTCTCAAATCTGGACAACCTATAAGATTCCTTGAGAAGCTTTGTTGGCTTCGGAAGGCTGTGGACCTGGGATGCGGAAAGAACTGAGGCGTGGAGACTTTGTGAGGGGCTGAACTCCAGGGATCAGCGATTTCTGTATTCTTAGGGAGGGCATATATAGCTGTTTTTTGGCATCAGATCACACAGAAAACAATTAGAATATGGCATATTTTATCATGGATTATGGTTGACAATAACTTGACACTTGTGGTACAGAACATGATCGGTAACAAGGATGTGGACAAGACAACGAACAATCAGGTGGCGATTATAAAGATCAGAGCATACAGTGTGAGATTAAAGTGTGCATCGTAAAGCTTCCATATGGAGCACTACCCTTAGCCCACAAGAAGAATGGACATTCTGTGTGTCCTAAAGATTGATAAACTAGTGGAACAAAAGAGTTGACTCAAAGTTCACCAGGGAGGTCTGACAATAAATCATGTGACCTCAAGGGCCCATTTTTGGATCCTGTTCCGCGAGTGTGCTCAGCGACTCCGCCACCGTAACCTCAGCCATATTCCGCAGGTGTGCTCGGCCATAGCTCTATTGTTTCTCCACAGCTTCAAAGTAAAGTTTCCTAATGCCATTGAGGATGCTTTCATTCATTTAGGTAGAGAAACTCATAGGTTCAGTGTCCCCAAACCATTCTAGTGATCACAACAAGAACTTATGCTTATTCAATTTCGACATGTCTTAATGGCCCAGGTGGACTTTTAGATGTTGTTCCCAAGGCTCAAACAATGAGAAGAAGATTCTGCAATCCAGTCAGGAGTCCAATGTTGGTTCAGGAACTGCCTCTGTGCACCTTGTTCCTCTCCTGGTGTCTCTTTATATTTCCTGGCTCCTTGAGTCCTTAACCCACCGGATTGATTGCCCAATTGGCCATTTTCTTGCATATATAACTTTTACTGCACCCTTGTCTCTGAAGAGAGTGGTTTTTGAAATCTGAAAAATGGCTTTGTTACTGCCACAGCATGTATGTACGACTTATGACCATAAGAGTAGATGGTGGGGAAGTGCAGGTAGCTGAATATGCCCATCTTTCGCTGTCCTGGCAATGAGGGTTTTACTAGTCAGGAGGCAATTCTGCAAGTGTGCTGCACACTCTCCATGGAGAGCCCTTGTTTGTTTCTTGGTGTAGTGGCTAAGAGCACGGACCGCACAGTCAGACTTCTCAGGTGTAAGACCCGTTTCTTCTACATACTCTCTTGTGATTTGGGGGAAGTTAGGATGGTTGGGTCCTGGTCCTGCAGGCTGGTCCACACGCTAGTGGGAGACTTTCTTGTTCTTGCTGCTTCTTCATTCTCTGTCCTGCCGCAGGGGCTGCTGTGTTGTTTCCAGTGCGGGCAGCAGTCTGTGCAAGAGCCAGAGACGAACCTTGGTAACAAGGGGTTGGATTCAGAATTCATGAAGGCAAAGGGAGCATGATCTTCTGATGAATCTCAGGGTAAGTGGGAAAGAGGAAAGAGGAGCTAATGTGGAAACATTGGTGCCCTACAGAAATGGAGATGACTGAGGGCTCCGAAAGTCTGGGGGTATTTGGGAAGAGTTTTTTTTTTTTTTAATTAAACTTGAGACAATTCCTAGGCATCTAAGTAAGTACTGAGATATTTGAATTGGGCTCTCAGGGAATGTAATCATGAACATTTTGATGTTATTAAAACCATGGAAAGAAGACCTGGCCTTGGTATAGCTAAATGAGATAAATGAGATAAATGAGAGAAGAGGACAGAGATTGTCCCTGGGGATCACTTTACAGGGCAAGGGGCCAGCAAAGGGCCCTTTGAAGGAGCCATCACTCAGAGAAGAAGCAGCTCAAGGGGGAACAAAGGTTTTAAGAAAGAATTTTCTAAAGGGACATAGTTATAGTTGTCATCCAGGAGGGAAGGTAAATGAATGCCACACAGGGAGGGAGATGATGGAGTGAAGTCCTCAAGTTTAGAGAGGAGATGGGGTCCAGGGCACAAAGGGGGGCTCTGCACAAGAAGGTACAAGGACAGCTCACTGACTACCATGGAGAGCAGGGTGCTGACAGCTCCAGGCATGGGGGTTAGCCCTGCAGTGGTGGGAGACTGTTGCCCCTGCACACTCAGTGAAGTTGGTGGGGTGCCATGGAGGACAGAGAGGAGGGGCGGAGGTTTGGATGGCACAGCAGAGAGAAGTTGGGAGGTCATTTCAGAGCAGGGAGAGAGTACAGGAATTCTGGAACTGTGGTGGAGGTAAAGTGGAGCTATGGGACCATTGGGGTTGGTGGTTATAAAGGCAGAGGGGTTGTAGACCAACACCAGGTTGAACTGCACATCTGGCTTGATAAACTTCATTTGTTGCTCAACCATCTCCCTGGTGACACTTTACGGGGAAGGAACAGTCTAACTAAGGAAGAAAATTTGTCTTCATTCTAAGAAGAGAGGAGGTGAGCTCCACGAGTGAATGCCATGCAGGTCTCCAGGACAGAAGAGCTCGTGGTATGGGGACAAGTGGACAATTCTTAGTGCTGTTGCTTGGAACCAGTGGCAGTGATGGTGATGAGTAGAGGGCAGCGGGATTGCTAAGGGACTAATCAGCAGACAGCTGCCCGGCTGGGCTGTTCCATCATCTCAGCACGAGGATGGAGACAGCAAGCAGAGCAGGCACAGCCCAGTGCTGGGGCTTTGAGTCCAGGGAGTCCGATTTCCATGAGCTCGTCCCGTGTCACTGTTCTGCTGTGAATTGGCAGAAGCCTGGGCAGGGTGCTTAGTATGGAATGCCCTTTCCATCTTGCCCACCTGATACCCTAGCTACTGCCCCAGTTGTCCAGGGGTCCTTAACCAGGACTTTGCCTGACCCTTAGTTTCCCAAGGTTGATGCAAGTGATCCTGACTTTCCTGGTGAAGAGACAGATTCCTGGCTGCAAAGGTCACCCTGCAAGTTCACAGACCACATGGCATTTTGATTTCTTCAGCACTGTCATGAACTCTGAGCTATACAGGAACTGCAATGGGGGCCAAGGGAGACAGAGGTGTGGGACTAAGGAAGGAGATCAGGCCTGTGGAGGCAGGTGGGACCTTGAGGAGGAATATCAGGCCCAGCTGCAGCTCAGTGGTACAGGATTCTGAATGAGGTCTAGTGGTGAGCACTTCCAGAGTCAGTGAGACTGAGGTAGATGACATGTTTACAGGGCCAGGACTGCAGGGGTCTTAGCGGTCAATGACAGCATGGTCAGGTGTAGCAACAGGAGAAAAGACACTGGAGGAACCTCAGGAATACTTAGGCATACTGGGAGGCTCATTAATTTCTGAAAAGAAATGTCTGAAAAGAAAAGGCCCTGTGATGTGAACCAGATTTGGTTGAGCCACCATGCTTACCATTCTCTAGTTTTCCCCTTTAATCTTCTGTTCTGGCAGTCAGCTGTATTTCTCAGGCTACCAAATTATAGCTTTGCTACCTGAATTCCAGCTCAGTCTTTCCCAAACCTGGTTACTGCTGTAGTCTGCCTTGTTAGCTTTCCTCTGCTGCTTAGAGGGCCAGCTGGGCCCCTGGGGCTCCCCTCACCCACTTGGACTGTTCCACTGCTTGCTGCGCCCCCATCTTCTAGACATTTCTCCTAATATGCCTGGAATTGTCTATTTTTCCCGTTCATGAGTTGTTGATTTGTTTTTTTGCTGCAGTCTAGCTGTGACTATATGGAGGAAGTGAACCTGTGTCTTCACCCTGCTGCCATCCATGTTGTTGCAAATGGCATGAGTTTATCTTTTTTGATTGCTGAATAGTATTCCATTGTGTATATATACCATATCTTTGATCCAGTCATCTGTTTTGGGACATTTAGGTTTTTCCCATATCTTAGCTATTGTAAATTGTGCTGCAATAAACATAGGGGTGTAGGTTTCTTTTCAAATTAATGTTTTTGTGACCTTTGGGTAGATTCCTAGGAATGGAATTGCTGGGTCATATAGTAGCTCCGTTTTCAATAGTTTGAGGGTCCTGCATACAGCTCTCCATAGTGGTTGGACCACTTTGCTTTTCCACCAGCAGTGTAAGAGGGGCTCTTTTTCTCCACATCCTTGCCAGCATTTGTTGTTGCCAGTTTGGAAGACTCATTATCATTGGGGTATCAGTTGTCCTTCAAATTGGTATTCACCGAAATCCCAATCATAAACTCAGTAGAGTTTTTTTGTAGAAATTGACAAGAAATTCTAAAATTTACAAAGAAATGCAAAGGACCTAGAATATCCAGAGTTATCTTGAAAAAAAAGTACAAAATCAGAGTACCCACACTAGCCAATTTCAAGAATGATATAAAGCTAGCAAAGCTACAATAATCAAGATGGTATGGCAAAGGCATAAGTATCCACAAATGGGTCAAAGAAACAGCATGGAGAACCTACATGGGACCCATTCTTACATGATCATGATCTGACATGGAAATGGTGGCTATTTTGATCCTATATTTAGTATTTCCAAGACAAGGAAGTATATGAAAGTTGAAAAAAAAATCCTAATTTGTGAAACAAAGCACAATATAGGTTTACACTAGGGAGTTAATGTAGAGACATTGACTGTATGTATTGGATAGAAGAATCATCTCCCTCCTCCTTCAGCTTCTATAATAAATGAAAATTCTATCACAAATACAAATCTGGCATGCTAGGACAGGTCATTGTTTCACAATTAACTCCAGTTGTGCGTGTCTATCTATATCTTGCCTATCATTTGTATGTTCTCGATGTTTTTGATCAATGCTGAGTTCAAATTGTCTGTCCTGTAGTTCTTATTGTTACTGACATTTGTCAATTCATCAGTCTTAATTTGGGGTTCAGAAGATTTGTGTAAAGTGGTGCATGGATCCTCTTTGTTAGAATTATGGTGCGTATCCCTTCTGCACGCCCTGGAGTGAGAGGGATGCCTTTAATCACAGGTGGTAATAATTACCCATGCTTATTAAGTTCTCATGTGCTTAGTTACATTACAAACATTTTATAAGATAATTTAGTCCTATATTAACCTTGGTGTTTACTGACATCTGTGTAAACTAAAACTGGATTGAAAAATCAATTATTTTGAAGAGACCAGGGACATAGGAGCCACTTAGACTAGAAACGCTTTATGGATTCTAATACAGGTTTAAAGTCCTTATTTGCTACCCTGCAAGTCAAGACAGCTCTATAAATTGAACATTTTTTTTTTTAGCAAAAACTTTTTGGCAAAATGTGACTTGATGTAGTCTTACATACTGACAGGCATTAGGAATCTCCCAGGGGGAAATAAAGTATTTGCCTGTAATTAATTTTTCCTTGGATTCTCTCATGGGAGTTTTATTTAGGGAAATGATGCCCTGAGGTAATCTTGGTATTTAAGACCTTCTCATTACCCTTTTGCATAAATTTGGATTTCCCTTTTTAGTTTATTTTGCTTTACTCCTTACTGTCTATATATGCAAAGCTCTTCAGGGTTTAGTTTTATGTTCACATCTAGTTTGATCATCAATAAAATCCTTACTTTTTCAGCAATGAGAAAATGAGGGCTCAGAAAACACAGCTGGAGTCAGGCAGCTCAGCCATACCCCTTCACAGAGAGTGCCGATCAGGGATTAACCCAAGCGCCTTCTTCGGGATAGCTTGTTAAGTGAGCCTCACCTGCAGTAAGTCTTGTGTTTAAGAAAACACACAACTTGCAGCACACCTACCAGTGAAAAATGCAGCAGTGACACCCCCAGGTGAGGAGTGAGTGCCTGCTGTCTCCTGGGCTCACCCGCAGAGTTCAGGTCCCAAGAAAGACCTGAGATCCTGCTGGCCTCATAGGCATGTGGAAACATCAGCTTGTTCTGTGTCCTTGGCCCCAAGTGTCTCCTCAGTTTTGTAGGAAGTAGATAATTTAAAGTGAAGAAGGTGATATTTTATTGAGCTGAAGTGTCAATATGGCAGTAGTTCTGGGAGTTTGTTTCTACACCAGGTTGTGAAACCTTGGCAAGAGCATATGATTGATTTCTGTGTTATCCATAAATGTGGGCATACATGAACACTGTAGACCAACTGAAAAATCTTTATTCTGGAATAGACTGTTGAGACTGGGATGGGGTGGGGGGAGATCACTAATATGATGTCAGCGAGTCAGTCATCAGAAGGGTGGGTGGTGGAACTCATCTTAACTTTTGAATCACTGCTTCCTGATACCTACTTCCGGGAATCATGCTTGACATTAATTCCTATCTAGTCCCTTGCACCTGCCACACTTCACCAGCAGAGAGCACCAGCAATCTGTGGGCGTTTTGAAGGACTCTGGATTCTCGTCTAGGCATTACTAGGAGAGCATTAATATTTGATAAAAATATAATACAGGGCTATTGCATTCATAGATTATAAGGAATAGATGCTGGTTATTTGAAGGCATTGAATTTTAAACAATAAGAAACATCAAAAAGCACTCTAAAGTGGAGAGAGATGCGTTTGGAAACAGGGTTTAGAGGGGCATCAGGGTGGCACCTAGGATCTCAGAAGTCACTTAACACCTTGTCCTGTGTTGTCCAGGCACAGAAACATACTGCCTTCTGTACTGAGATAAAACAGGAAAATCTGGCTCACTGTTTCTTAGAACAATTCATCAGTCAGTATTATTAATTGAAATAGAACACACTTTTCTCAGAGCACCATCCTGAGCAGAGCAGCCCCTCCAGCTGTTTGGTGATAAAGACATCCCTTCACAGGATGGTCAGCTGGGTGCTATGGAGTTCACCCAGACCAGAGCTGATGCAGAACAAAAGCAAGAGACCAAGGACAAGCAGATGAACTGCTAAGTCCCTGATGTACCTTTAATTTTTTTTTTTTTTAAAGAATGGGTGAAAGTGAAAGATGAAAGCTTCAAACTGCTCTATTTCTAGAGTCATGCTATTAGGTGAGAGCTCTGCTGTGGTTATAGACTCTAGGCAGTCTGATATGTCAGGGAAGCCCCAGGAGAAAATTTTCTGTGGACGTTCCTCAGCTCCTTGAAATATGGTCCAGAGGATTTATTTTTAACTTTTTTTATTTAGAACTGGGGTGTAGGCCAGAGGTGTGTGTGTGGGGGTGGTGGTGGTGAGAGGATTCACCAGAGACAGAATGGGGAGGGAACAGGTGGAGTTACTGAAATACAATGCTGAGGGGAGCAGCGGGCGAAGACAGGAGAGGTCTGCTGCGCCATGTGGGTGAGCTCCCTGGTCCTGGTTGGGGATTGAACTCAGACTGCAGTGGTGATAGAACTGAGATTTAAACCCTAGACCACCAGGGAGGCCCATCCAGAGGGTTTGCGGACCACAAGTCAGGACTCACAGACACAGGGGAAAAGTACAGGGACACAGATAGGGCAATAAAACTTGATTTGACTGTGGGTATGTGGGAAAATATTTAGGAGTATGTGAAATTCTATGGCTCCCATCCAAGGTTACCAGCTTTTGAAAAGCACACTTAGGGAATGTGGTTTTGGCACTCCAGGCCATCAGCCCAACCCCATGGGACTTAAATTCTATCATAAAAGGACAGCAAACTAAAAGAGTAAAACCATCTTCAAATATGAGGTCACTAGATTTTGAAACTGGGGTGGAAAACCTCCACTGGTGACCACAGTGGCAGAATGGAGGAGGTGCAGGAAGGAACACTGGCCTCAAAATTCATTATCTGTGTCCTCTCTGAACCTACCCGCAGGATTCTCAGAGCAGCCGTGGTTCTCATTGTTATTACCAGCCAGGTCAGCAGCAGGAAGGCCTCCCTCCCTGCACGTGTATCTCTGTGCCTCTTCATGCCCCTGCTCCCCAGTGCTGCTTCTGAGGTAAAAACAATCCCAGGAATTTTGCTCCACCCAGCACCTCCTCTGGCCAACTCTTGAGAGGGGGGTTTCAGCTTAAACACCCTGGAACTATTAAATGCGTTTAGCACACGGTATCTAATCGATTCCTCAGATAGACCTGGACTTAGGATCTAGTCAGATTTGTGATGAGCTTTCCACATCTCCTCTGCTCTTTTTGCACTTTGGGGTGAACGTCGTTAACTGACCAGTGTTCTTATTCACATTCCTCAGCCCCTCAGGCAGTGTTCCTGGGGTGGACCCTGGATTAAGACACTTATCTGAGGAGACTGCTAACTCTCTAGCCTGACCTTTGGGAGATGGGTGTTCTCCATGTCCCTTTGCTCTTGGTTCCTGATTTTGGGTTTTGCTTCCCCAACTCCTTATCTTTTCTCAGGTAGTGATTTCTGCCTAGAATTCACTCTTTACACCCAATTCCTCAAGTCAAGACTCTCTCCATTCGATCCTCAGGACCATGAGACCAGGTGAGCCACACAAGGTCCTGTTTCCCTTGCTTCCAACAGGAAACCGGTTCAGATCCAGACAAATAAAAATGGACAATAGCACCCTGGGGTGACAATGCAAGACCATACCCCAGTTTCCAGGGAGACACTAAAGTCATTGTTAGTGGCACCAATTGGACTTGCAGTTTGAACGGTGCACATCTGCTTTCTTAGTACAGGAGGGATCTTGGGGCCTGAATGACCTCTGCTTGTCACTGGGACATCGTAGTCACTCCCATAGATGCCCACAGCAAGGGCTCCCGAACTGTGGGCAGTGTGGGTGGGGCCATTCTCCATGCTGTTTCCCACATGTGACCAATCAGAGCAGTTTCTTCAGGTGAAGAAAGTCTTCTTCAGGTGAAGGAGTCTTCACCTGCGTGGGCCAGTGACCACCCACAAGAAAACATAGAGACTCCGGTGTTTCAGCCACTGTGCTCAGCACACCCTGCCCCCTGCAGGCCGGAAGCAGGGATGCAGCAGCTCCTGCTCTTGCCCAGACATTCCCAGCTCCCTATTATGGCCTGTATACTTAGGGAGGATTTCGTAAATATTGATATTTGGTTGGAGGGTTTGCATTATAAAAATTTCACTGAAAATTTCCCTAAATTTTGTTTTATTTCCATGGATTCTTTCTTAAAGTCAGCAGTCTCGTCTTTTCTTCTGAACTTCTGTGTCTAGGCCTCTATGTCATCAACCTTCCCTTCCCAGACTCCTGACACCATTGTCTCTTTTCTCATGTTGGAGAATCTCCCACTTTAGCTTTTGTTCATCCCTTTGATGATCTGATGAGGAATCTGCTTGGAATTTACTTCCTGTACCAGAAGCTATTGGTAGTAGCCAACATCTGTTCTCATTTTTTTTTCTGCAATAAACAAACCACATTTTTAGCTGGCAAAACTAGGGCACCCAAAACAGATCATATTTCCCTTTACAGTGAAGTGTGAGTAGTCATGCCAGATGGATTAAGCAAGGCATGGATATAACCACTTAAGAACATGAGACACTCTCATTTTTGCTTTTGTGTCCTTTTTACCTGGAATGTGGATGCTATGACTGGAACTAGAGCAGCCATTTTGGGCTGAGAGGTAGAAGGCTAATACAACTGAAGAGAAAAGGCTTGGGCTTCTAAGAGATGACTGAAACATTTATTGAAATGAAGAAAAAATTCCAAGTTTTCTTTAGTGTATTTTTCTACATGCTTTAATTTTGTGATTAAAAAAGGAGGAGGGGGGAGGCGGAGTATGGGCATGGGTGCTTTGGTGGAGGAAATAAAAAAAAAATGGTACTTAAAACCAGAAAAAAAGAAAAGTAAAGAAAAAACATATCATTAAAAAAATCACTTAAAAATATATAATCAGTTAGTGATTATAATCCCAGAAATGTAATCACTGAAACTTGGCTTCTTATATATAATCCTGTTTCTGGCTAGCTGGATAGGGGTTAAAAAAAAAAAAGATTGTTTTGAAAAGAAATATCCTTACAAATGTTCAACTCTTGGTTGACCAAATTGCTTAGATGTTGAATTATACTGAAAGTGTTCTAATCATGGACATAACATAGGACACAATGAATGCATGTGAAATAAATATTTTGATAATATTGACTGCACAACTGATTTATATTGCTAACCTTAAGTGATATTTTCTAGTGCTCTGTGCTTTCTAAAATATAGAAACAACTGTCCAAATTACACATGATTGAAGATAAAGCTACAAATCAGCAAATTAATCTACTTGTTGAAAGCAATGCATATTCTTACAAAAAGGTGTAGAACAAATTATTCAATTGTTTTAGCAATATGAAATTCTCTGAACGACTATGGAAAACTTAGATTATTTACATGATAGTGTTTTCCCCAAATTATCCTATCAGATATCTCATACAGATATTGACATAGTAATTAAAAAATGGGGGAATATTTTCAGAAATATAATATTATTGTGGAAGGTTTATTTTAAGAAGTTGATGAATTAATAAGGGGACTACAGGAAATTACAGACCAAAAGATGTTTTTAAATATTTGATTTCAAGGGAACATGAGACTTAATCCTACTTATGAAGGAAACTCAGTGGAAACCACTTGAATAATACAACCTAGCTTAGAACATCTGCTCAGAGTGGTGCGCTAATACATGAACAGATAAGTCACAAAGGCGATAAGAGTGTCGGATGTGAATATTCCTAGAGAAAGAGATAGCCATATTCTATTATTAGAATTGATATACAACTGCACTGACTGAGTGAGTCAACATTAATTAAACTCTCTTGTTTGGGAGTGACCACAGAGATTTAGTACTCTTTTTCCACCCACCAGTTAAGGATCCTGAATGGGCCCTTCACATTTATGATCTTGTGTTTGGACACTGACTAATGGGAGATGCAAAAATATAGAATGACGTCACTGTCCGGGAGGGCGTGCTTCTGAGTCCCCCAGGCTCTACCATCTCCTTGTTCAGAAAGATAAATTGTTGGAACTTTACCCATATTAAACACACCTATTTAATTAAAAAATAAAAAGTCCACCATTTGAGACCTCTTTAAGATTTTGCTTCCTCTATTAAAACTTCCATTATTTCCTCTTATTAAAGAAAATAAATAAAATCACTTAGAGTTTAATTCTTAAAATATTTTACTGTTTTGGTGAACAAGGATATTGTAATACCGGTAGCAAAGGTCAGATTTAGTGTCCTGATTGTTTTCTTTAATTGAGCCACACATTTAACTGACCCAGTTGTCCTGTAAAAGAACTAAACTTTTGGTCTTCCCTTGATCACAACATATAGGGACAAAGGAAACAAAGACTGGGGGGATACAAAGGGCAGTGCTAGTAGAGGAAGGAGAAATTTTCAATTCCTTTTCATATTTCTGCTTTTTGGGAAGCTCGCAAAATGTTATCGTCTGGGGAGAAGGTGGTTGCTACTTGTTCCTGATCAAACTTAGACACAACATTTCATCAGCACTGATCCTCCTTCCCTCTCTGGATGAGTTCAGGGTCCAGGCCAGAGGCACCCTGCCTGCAGGGTGGGGTGGAGCTGGGGAGGCAGAGCCAATGCTGGTTTCTAAGTTCTAAACTCTTGAAGTCACTGGAGAGAGTAAGGGCCACAGTTCTCAGATGGTGCTGAGCTGGTCACCTGGTTTTATAATCTGAGAGATCATTTCGTGCAATAGGTTATGGCGAGATACCTGATTCTCTTCTCTTAACCTTAAACTTGAGCCATGAGCTGAAATGAGGTGGTTCTGATCATGCTTAATGGTAAAACCAGAGTAAAGAGTTTCGTAGGATCCTAGTTTTCCTCTTCCAGTATTCTGAAATTCAAGATGCAAAGTTGTAGCAAACACAAAATATAAATTAAGCCTCCATTTAAAAAAGTATGCAGGGATCTGGGTCTCTCTCTGGCTCTTCTCAATTTTCTTACTCAGGAGATTCCATTTACAGAAACATGTCTCCGTCCATCATCTCCAATTAAATGGAAAATTCTGTGTAACACGCAAACCACTGGTGCTGTCTGCTGAGGGTTCAAGAGTTTGTTCCCTGCAGGTGCTCACAGCCGAGGGAGAAATAGCACATCGGAAATTTCAGGTAAGAGCTGCACTTGCAAAGTTTGGTGAGGTATGAATAGGGGCGAGATTGGTTTGGTGGAGAGGACAAGGGAGCTGGACCTGAGAAAGCTTTGAAGAGAAGGTGGAGTATGAGCAAAATCCCACAGGATGGATGGGATGAGGCCACCCAGATGGACAAGTTAAAAGGTTTGGAGTTCGAGCCCGGGACGGTGGGAGAGGCGAGGTGGAGGACACTGCCGCATGAAACCAGAAATCCAAGGGGCTCCTTTCAGAGCCTCTGGCATGATAGGCAATATTCTGTATGCAAAGGGAAGTTCTATATGATTTTTTAAAAAGCTTTATTTACTTATGCATACAAGAACTGGGTGTAGGCCAGAGGTGTGGGTGGTGAGAGGATTCACCAAAGACAGAGTGGGGGGAAGAACAGGTGGATCTAATGAAGTACACTACTGAGGGGAGGAGCGGGCGAGACAGGAGAGGTCTGCTGCACCATGTGGGAAGCTCCCTGGCCGGGTATCAAACTTGTACTGCAATGGCTGCAGATAGCTTCATAGTGCTGAGACTTAACGCCTGCTCCCCCAGGGAACCCCCTCTATGATTTTTGAAAACAAAAGTGATCAGTGAGCATCTGCATATCAGGAGAAAGAATAAAACACAAAGACCACTTAGGAGCAAAAGTACCCCGATCATGTCCATGACTTGAAAAGGAAAGAAAGTGACAGATGTTGAAGGCAGCAAAGACCAGATGTGAGTGGAAAGCAGTAGAGGACATGCTGACCCTGAGTGGGGTGCCGAGACCAGCTTTGTCAGCTGTGCAAAGTGACCTCTGGGAATGAGCAGGAAAGTCTCAGGGCCATTCCCTAGGGGAGGAGTTTGGAATCCCATCACAGGCTGGACACTCAAAACCAGACTGAGCTTTCCCGTACAGAGAGGTCAAGGTGACCTCCCAATGGACGTGAGAAGATCCCGGGATGAAATTAAAAGAGGAGGCATGTGAAAATACAATTGTGAAATTTTAGAATGGAAGCACCAAAGTAGAAATGACAGTTTTCCAGGGTTAAACAGCACAGCCCCGCCACCAGACAGTATTCCGAGCAGTCACCTGGTGTGGCTGCACTGAAGGGGGTTCTGCTTTGCTGAGCTATTTGGACTATGGAGAGATCCAGGGGGTCCCAGAGGCTGTCGTTAGGGACCAAGACAGCCCAGTGGGGGTGGGCACAGGATACCTATAAGAAGAATTTCTACATTTCATAATGGCTGCGGTGGTTCCGAGTGTGAACCCGTCTGTGTGCTCCTCACCCTGCTCCACCAAACTCAGAAAGAAGTTAAAGGGTTTCCTTGGGCTTGGTCCAGTGCCCGGGGGTATCTGAGAAATGAAATTTCGACTAAGATTCTTCACTCAGCCACATTATTCATCAAGTAGAAGTTATTTTCAAAGTTGCAATGCCTCAGAAAACATACTTCCAATGTGCTGAAGGGATCTGCACTGGTGGCGTCTGCAGCTTATACAATTTGAGGGACTGCCTTTAAGAAAAACATTAAACATTACTGTAACAGGGTGGTCCTCAGGGAAAGAGGAGGTTCCAGGTTTCCAACCCCACCCAAGGGAAGATGGAGCTGAGCAGGGAGAGAAGCTGGAGAAGCGACAGGGAAGGAAGAAGAATGGAGAGCAAGGAGACCTGGAGGAGGCACATGGAACAGAGAGACATGTGAAGAAACTCCACTGGCTTCTTGGTTTTGGACTGGTTGAAACAGATGTGGTGAGAGACCCACGGGAGGTTAACAATGGCAGCTTTTATCTTGATTTTGATTTTGCTCTTTTCCTTCCAGACTGTCTGGCTGTTTTTGAATTTTTCTATGGGCCCCAACTAGAAGGTGCCTTAGACTTGTGGGAGGCTTTTGGGCCTCAATGGCCCTGCTTTGGGCCAACCCTGTGTGGCTGGACATCTATTCATGAGGGGATGGGTAACTTTGGGTACTTCATTTGGAAACTCTACTCTTTGTCTTTTCTGTATTGCACACTAATTGTGTTGAAGTTCCTTTCCATTAAAGGTCTTACACAGTACAGTATGTTTTGTCTTGATGTGGCAGATGTCAGAAACACTTTACAGCAGGCGGGCTTGGGGTTCTGGGGTGCCCCTCAACCTGCTCTGTAACTTTACTATGATATAATTAGGAACAAAAATGAATATTTATTTGTAATCGTAAGAGAAATCATCACTGATTAAAAATATTAGCTTTAAATATTACAAACATAAAATCTAGAAAAACGTTGACTCATGGATTGATTTCTACCACAGTTTCATCCTCCATTTTCCCTATCCTTTTTATTGCTTTTCACATCACAGTAATTTTGCAGTGGGTTTTTATGGAGAAAATAGCAATACTCAACTCATTCAGTCATGACTGATCAAAATTTTATTTCTTCTTGCCAGTATTGAAAGTTATTGTGTTCACAGTGGGCTATGTCCTCAGGCCCTGCCGCGGTGAGGCCTGCGGGGAGTGAGGATGTCAGAGGGAGGGGTGCTCCTGAGGCCACGTCTTCACTGGAAAACAAACAGGAACTCAACTGCAGTCCTTATACCTAAATTTATCACACCCTGAACTCTACTTCTCCTTAGACAAACCT
Organism: Scalopus aquaticus; assembly: GCA_004024925.1. Taxonomy (NCBI): domain Eukaryota; kingdom Metazoa; phylum Chordata; class Mammalia; order Eulipotyphla; family Talpidae; genus Scalopus; species Scalopus aquaticus. The sequence goes on along the minus strand of PVIJ01010253.1, from coordinate 40,960 downwards.
CAGACGTGCTTGTGGGCCACTCTAGGGTTACCCAGCAAGCCGGGAAGTGGGACAGAGGGGGAAATAGGAGAGAAGTGTTCTAAGGTGTTCTAACCAACCACTGTGAACTATCTCACATTGCAGGTTTTGTAAAAACACACAATCATTTGACCTTAAGGCAAAGATCCTTCCTGGGGTCCTGGAAGAGGCTAGTGAGGGAACGCTGAAATGCTTATGCTTCATTAACATCATGGTAAATCCACCCTTGCTCTGACGTGTCTGTCCTGTACTCCTGCAACAAGGAGCAACCAGCTGTGGGATCCAGGAAACAGTGGGTGCTACTCAAGAGAACTCTCAGGAGAGTCCCTGGAAGACAGCAATTCCTGGAAGATGTCAGGTTGTCACTGATGTAGGGGGAGGAAGGCTCCTGGAACACACATGTAAGTCCCCCCAAATGCAGGTCCTGGGCACTCTGAAGATACCCAAAGGATCCCACAAGTAGCTCAGTCATGGATAGCCAGTCTATGCATATAATCCCTGAAAGCTTCACCACTAAGGTAATACATATTTTGCAGACATAAGGGCATAATTTAAAGTTACAGAGGTAAACAATAGTAAATTGGAAAAGACATTATGTACATGTTCTTTATATACACACACCCACATATAAATCGAGTGAGTGTGTTATGGAGAAAGATATTGGGATTATAAGCAAACTAAGTCATCATTTAGCATAACAGAAAGATAACTGATAATACATGAAGCTGGTAAGCCCAGAAATGGCTCTGTGAGCTTGTTATTGAGAACTTCAGAGGCGGCTATGGAAGAACAAAATCAGAAATGACTAAATGTGCTTGTTCCTGGAGCTTGGGATAGAGGGGGATAGCAGGCAGACACACTGGCTTTTCTTTATCAGTGTCTCTATGCTATTCAATTTTTGAAAAGCACGTGCATGTTATTCTAATTGAAAAGGAATTTAAGATTTTTGGAAAACAGTGCAGGTGAGGAGCCTCACTCGGAGTTGGGACCTGTGTTTGTGACAGCGCATCGCTGCCTGCTGCACTGCTGTGGGTGTCCCTGGTCTCACAGCACACACTATCAGGTTTATGAATGAGCTTTACTTTGGTGTAGGCACGCCTGTGTCTTAGCGCAAACTGCAATAATAAGATACCACAGACTGTGTGGTGTGAACAACTGACTTAATTCTCATGATTTTTGGAACTTGGGTAGTCCAAAATCAGGTTGCCAATTGGTTCTCAGTGAGAGCCTCTTTCTCGAGCGCAGATGATTGCCTTGTCCCTGCCCTCACGCGTGGGAGAGATGGTGTGAGCTCTCTGGTGATGAGGACTGTATTCCATCATGGGTTCCACCCTCAGGGCCTTTTCTAAACTAATTGCCTCAAAGGCCCACCTTCTAATATCATTGAGGGACACATGTGAATTTGGGGGACACAAGTCAGTCCTTGGCGGCTTGCAGGTGGGAATGTGGCAGTCTTGTTGTTACAGGATGTTAGATTTAGAAGCAGTCAGACTTGACTGAGGTCACTTGAGAAACTGGTGGCAGAACCAGGCTCTCTATCTGAAGGGTGATGTGCCCCCATGGAGTCAGCAGTGTCTGTGGGTAAATGAGTCTTGGCTAACTGATGTCCCCTCCCTGTCCTTGAGAGTCTCAATTCATTTGCAACTTGGTATTTTCAAGGAATCCAGCAGGAAGGAAAAAACCCTTTTTCCCCCTAAGCATGCTTTGTATGAAGGCAGCAATTCTTAATTTTTTTTTAAATTTCAGGACTCTTTCATGAGAACAAATTTTTAAGGACACCAAAGAGCTTCTCATCAATTTAAATTAGAAATCAAAGTCAAGAAACTTTAAAAATTTTAATTAATTTGCTAAAAATAGCAACAACAAACCAATTCTATGTTAACAAAATTATTTTTTTTAGATTTATTTATTTATGCATACAAGCTGGGATGTAGGCCAAAGGTGTGGGTGGTGAGAGGATTCACCAGAGACAGAGTGGGGAGCAGAAAAGGCAGATTAACTGAAATACACTGCTGAGGGGAGCAGCGGGCGAGGCAGGAGAGGTCTGCTGTGCCGTGAGGGAATCTCCCTGGCCGGATATAGAACTTGTGCAGCAGCAGCTCTGGATAGCTTCATAGTGCTGCGCTTAACCTGTTGCGCCACCAGGGAGGTCCTAACATAAATAATTTTATAAAAATAATTTCCAAAGGAAAATTTAATGAGAAGTGGCACTGTTTTGTACTTTACACCTCTCTTTGATCTGTTGTAGAATGCTATTCCATCTGAAATGTTTAGAGAAAATACACAAAAGGGAAGAGTATATAAATATTTAATCAATAAATAAATGTTTATCAATAAATTAAATTAAATTTATAAAATTTAGTTAATTGAATTGAATATTTAATTATATTTTTGATAATTACAGACCTTCTTTTTTGATACTACACCAAAACTCAGCAATAGTAGTTTCTTAAAGATTAGTTGCAATGTAGAATGTGAAACCCTGTCAGTTTTCATACTGATAGATGTGTTACCCAGCCATGATTTCATGACACTGGCCATTCGGAAAACACTGGACCCTTGTGTTATGATGTTCTTCAAATACCGACATGTTTCACTTTAAGAGAAGTTATTGGGTGCTAGAAAACTGTCAAGCACATGGTGGTAGACATGTTTTCCAAAATTCTAGTTTTTGTTAAAAGCGTGTATTTTCTCACTGGCAACTAATGCTCTCAGATGCTTTCCCTGAAGCATCAGGCCGGGCTTATTCATTTTTAAGAAAATATTTTCCTAATACCCAAGATGAATAGTGTATTTGTCTGACAATTTTTATTTCTGTAATACTGGAGTTCCTAGAAAAAAACTGGTCAGCTCAGCTTGCAAGTTGGAGTTGGCAAGCGTGTTTCCCTTGCGATTACCACTGCTGTTCTGTCATGGCGGAAATGCCTTGTACTTCTCATTTCATTTCCGGGAATATTAAAAGGACAGACATCCAAGGGCCAAGGTTTAGTTAAATAACAGTTTTTGCTAATTTATCATGATATTTGTAAGAGAAATTGACATTATTGCTGGTGTTATCGCTTATCATTCATTACCGTGACTGTCTTTTTTACCTTTAGTTTCATTTGCCCTTTGCCTGGAATTAAATTAGTTTGTAATGCAGTCTTTCTTTTCAGGAAATTCACAGCACTTAACATTATTTCAGAATTTCAGCCCACGAACAGTTCCCACTGGTCATCGACTCAACAAAGAATCTGGATGTACCTCCAGAGGAGTTTCCTTAGCAGAAGGGACATTTCTAAGTCTCCTTGATTCTGACCAGGTTGGTAAAATTAATGGATGCATTTGACAAATGAGATGATACAGACCCTGTCTTCAAGTAGAGTAAGTCAGACGAGGCGTGGGAAACCCACCTAAGAGAAAAAATTTTCATCAGTGCAGTTTGTTTTTATTTTACCTTTTTGGCCTATTTATTAGTTAACTTTCATTGATACCTGAGTATGGGCAAGAATAAAGAAGTCATGGCCACATGGGAAGAGGAGGGTATCACTTGTTGGTACTACTCATCTGGGTCCTGTACTGGGAAAAGATTAAAACCAGGGGCCCAGATGGATAGCAAGACATTGTCAGAAGTTTTATCTTCATGACACTGTGATCATCTGTGATCTCCACGCACCTGCGGGGCCCTATCAGTGACCCCTCACTCATCGTACCTAATGGCTGTGTCTGTGGTTTGCCTATCACAGGCCAGCACCCACGCAGTACTAAGCAAAGCTCGTATGGAGCTGCTGCGGGGACCAACGCTGGGATGGGGGTTTCCTATGGCTTGGGTGCATTGCCCTGGTCCTCCCCCAGGGGTGGAACATTGGTCACGAGGTGGAACCTCTGCCTTCAGGGGCAGGAGGCAGAGACTGCCCGTGTCTCTGAGCCAGGTGACGTCAGCAGGAGCGCTCTCTGCCTTCTTCAGGGCAGGTGTGAGAGACACCGCAGGGTGTTTGGTGGGAGCACAAGGTGGACGAAGAGTTCTGGCACGATCGGTGATGGAAGGTGCGTGTTCTGACTCAGGATAATGCAGCAGCAAACTTCCCACAGAACACCTCCAGCTCACTGTGGCATTGCTATGTCCTTTTTATACACGAGGAAAGTGAAACACAGCATGAGTTGTCTGTGATTACAGGACCAAGGGGTTGAGTTAGGATTCCAATCCATGTGTGTCCACAGCAGTGCTTTTCTCGCCCTGTCACATCAGTGAAGAGTGGTGAAAGGACAGGCGTTTGCCAGTGTGCAGAGAGGATTAAGGGGACTAAGTGGGAAATGATTAAAATGAGGCATCCAAGTGGGTGGCAAAAAATTGCAAGACGTTATCTCTCTGCTCCGAGAAAGATTTGTTTCACCCCCAAATACCAGTTGCTGCTGCAGAATCTTCTCGGGTGTGGGATTCCATTGTTCGCCAGGTTTCAGACTTGCAACTGCAAGGCTTCTCTATTCCTGAGGTGCCAAAGCACAGCTTGGCAGGAGTCCAATGAGACAGCGTCTGCAGCCCTTGCTGGTCCAGCTCCCCTTCTCTCTAAGGCAGAGCCACCTGGGTCTCCTGTCACCTCTCTGAGATAATTCTGCCTTCAGAAAATCAGCTAATGAAGCGCAGCTGATTCCAGAATCCCTGCTGGAGCCTTGGGATGCCAGTCTAGCACACCCTGGAAGCAAGGGCTTAGCTCTGTCCTGGAAGACCCTGGCCACGGCCACCCCGTGTCTGCCTCCTTCCCCTTCTGTTCCACTCCAACTTGTCTTTTATGGGGCAAAGGTGGAATGACAGGAAAAGGAAGGAAGCAGGGAAGGCAGTTGTTGAATTTTATTTCTCTCATTTCCTTGTTTTGTTATTGTAGTTTGTTTATTGCTTTTACCAGAATAGCAGTTGTCCTTGAGGACTAACATATTCGTTTCCCAAAACTGAAATTTAAATAGCTCTGTGTCCTTTCAGCTTGTAATTTGCCCCCACTCTAAAGAGAGAATCTCATTTTATTTAACACTTGGGCCCACTGATGGCTTATGGCTCTGAATGTTCGGGAACAGGCTGAAACATGTAGGGATTTGATAAAACAGTCATTTTGAATTGATGAGAAAATTGTTGCACTAATATATTGAGAAGTCTGATTTCCCTCTAGATAAGTCCTTCAAAAATGACAAAGCACATTTTCATAGGCTCATTGCACATTTTAACTTTTTTATTCTCCTTCAACATTGAATATGAAATGATGATCTATTACTGGGAAAATATCCTTCAACCCCAACTAAGGTTTCAGAAGAAGATACCCCCTTCAATATGCTCTGTCTAATGAGCAGTCTGTGGATTATGGGATGGGGAGAGTACATTATTTATTTCCCAGAAATTTCTTTTTGGATAAAAGAAGGACCCTTAGGACATCTGCCCACAAACCTGGTTTTAAAATGTCTCCAAATATGCAGGTTGTGTGGGTCCTCAAGAAATACTGAGATAATGAATCTTTCCTGCCATTTCAGTGTTATGAATTATGGCAAGAGAAATATTTGTATGTAAATGCTAAGGACTTTTCTGGAAGTCTGTGAAGAGGTGGCCCAGGCACCTCAGAGAGGAGTACAGGGCCACACAGCCCTATCCATATCTGAGAGCATGTGGCTCCCTACCCCAATCCCAAATCTTCAAAGCTTCAGCCTGTTAATCCCACTTCAAGGATCAAAGTCCTCCCAGTCCTACTCCTAGGAGGAGCCAAGCTCCTAGTTGGGTGGGGTCACCTAAAGCCCACCCTGTTTTCTGGTCCTTTTAAGACTTTGCTTTTTTATGACTGAAACACCATACACCCTAGTCCCCGTAAAGGCTTAGATTGAGTCTTGTACTCAAATATTTGTTTTGGTTGGTAGAGATCTTGCTCTTGAAGTCAGCAATTGGAGAACTGACCTTGTCATTGAAGCTCTAGACTCCCTCATTGGTTGGTTTTGTGGTTCCCCCAGATCAGTTCTTATAGCTCTGTACAAATGTATGAGCTTTAGGCCATGTTATAAGGGTAGATCTGCTTAGAGCAACCTCACCATCATCTCAGCCTCAAGTAATTCCTCTTTCCTTAGCTTGACTCTTGGTTATTGCTCTTTACTAGGAGCCTGTGTACTTCTATTTCTATTTTCCTTCTTTTATAACAGACTATCTCATATTACTTGTATCTACAGTCCCACTTTTCAGGATAGTACTTGTATCTCAAATCCCACTTTGTAGGATGTCTTACACATAGTGGGTACACAATAGATGTTTCTTTGGTGAATGAGATGTTCATTGCCTTTACTTTCTTAACATGGGTTATAAAATTGAATAAGCACAAATTATATCTCTATATAGATATATATCTATATATCTGTATAATATCTATATCTATATATCTATATCTCTATCTATATATATGTTTTATACCAAAAATTGCATTTTGATAATTGTTCCTTGAAAAGTCAGTTGTATTATGTGTTTTTAAGTGAAAATGATCTATTTATTGCCATTATTAAGAGAGACAAAACAATTATTTTCAGGATCACTGAACATTTTAAGACAGGACAAAAATCACCAGGCCTGTCTGGTGCTCATTTCATATAAACTTGTGAAAAAAAAATCACACCAATGGCTAATATGAATTTCTCACTGCCAATAAAGATAAACCTCACCTCCTCAAGTATATTCCAACTCTACTCCTTTCTTCCTTCAGAGACACAAAACAAAATAAACACAACAGCTTCTTCCCAGTCTCTGTATGAGACTCATTACATGCCTCAGTTTCCTCTATTCTCCCATTATATTTTTAGAAGCAGTGATAATGAGAAAGAACCTGGCCAGGAAAGTGCACATGTCTAAATAGGACACTAGGCTTTGACAATTTAGCAGTGAAAAGCCTTTGTTTCCCACTGAGCAAAAACACCCAGGATCTATTGTCTAAACAGCCTGTACTCAATTCAAATACTAACCCCAACACCTAGCGTTTTTAATGGTGTTATTAAGAACATTACTTCTGTCTGAAGTAGAGTTTCCTCATCCGTTAAGTGGGAATAATGTCACTTCTATCCTAACGGACAGTTTGCATAAAAACAGTGTGCCAGGCATGCAAGTTATTCAACAAAAACCTGAGAGAGGTAACATTTGGATACAAACATTTTTTTCTGTATCTTGAGCTCGCTGGAAATGGGTATTTGCATGCTTACAGACAATGATTGTGGGACTTCAGAGGCAGTAGAGTTTGGGGCCCTTGGTACACCCTCATTGTCAGGGCCTGTGGGGTTTGTGCAAGGCCATACCCATTAGTGAGGTAAAGAGATCAGGTGAGTTCTTAGGACAAAGACACGCTGTGGTCCTTGTCCCTTTGGGAGTGAAGCCACACTTACTTATGGGATAGGCGCAGGTCTTTCCTTTACCTTCTGATCTCAGAATCAGAAGAGTCAGCATAAAATCATGCTGGTGAAGTTGCCTCCAAGCGTCTTTGTTCATGGAGAATGCAGATGGATAGGCTGGGCCCAAACAGGGATGTTGTTTCCTTGGGCAGAAAGGAGAACTGAGGCTGCCCTCCCCTGCTGACTAGCGTTGATCTACCTCCAACGGACACTTGTGCTCGGTGAGGCAGACCCATGAACATCCTGGCATCACGGCTGTGGAACAAGAAGAACTCTGATAAACAAGCCCACAGCACAGGAAATGTGACACCCCTACCCTGGATTTGCCAGTAATGGTTCTAAGTTAAGAATTGTGAATCCAGAGGACAGGGAACTCCGCAAACACCTGGCCCAGTGTCCTTATGTTAGAGACAAGCAGCCGGAGGCTGAGAGGAAGGCCCCTTTAGAGTTTGGTGGATAATTTGCTACCAGACCAGACCTGGGAGCAGCTGCTGCGGATGAGGCTCAGGGGCCGCAGGGCTGCAGGGGCTGCCTTCTTACTTCAGATCTTGTGGAAAGTGATTTGAGACTGAAACTACATGAGAAATGTGACTCAGCCTGAGGTCTGTCATGTTGGGGGCAGTCAGCAAATCATGGTCAATTGCTCTTTAATAGGCTATAACCTTGTCAACTTGGAACTCACCCACGTGCCTTCTTGAGAAACGACACAGCCTTGCTGCTTTGGCAGAGCTAGTCTGCACCGGAGGACCAACAACATATTTATGAGCTATCACAGTTGTCCCAGTTATCCTCATGGGTATATGTTTTCAAACCCTCACCTACCTGGCAAGATAAACACCTTGACTCTGCACTGCACAGAATGAACCATCACAAAATTCACCCTGGAGAATGGAAAAAAAGGCAAAAAGCAGGAGGAAAAACGCCTGTGATTCTCATCATCTCTCCCCTGAATGTAAAAAATCCTAAGCCCTGAAAAGAAATTAATTTGATAAATCATATGTAACCTTGCCAACATAATTTAGAGGAGAAAATGAACCCAACTCCAGAGACCACCTAAACAGGAATCCAATTTTAGAGTAATAAAGGTCAAGCAGAATGAAACAACATTGTTTAGAAATGCATTCATTTGTGATAAAACGACTTTTTCAAAGAGTCAGAGATGATTGAACACAGATTTCAGGACATGGTTGTGACTGAGAAGACTGCAGTGTATGTCATAGGAGACATGGAAATTGGTGGCAATTCTTATTTGCAAATTGGGTGGTGGATCAAAAAGCAAGGGAAGGGAAAGATATTAAGTCAGCTTCTGAAACTGTAGTGACCTTGCTCTTTTTATTAAATAAGGCATTTTAGTTCAATAATTTCAAATAATTTACTACCAAGAGGATACCCTTAATTATATAGTGTTGTAAATATAGTACTGCAATAAAAACGATACAATTAAAAAAGACCCACTGAAACTCTCTGTATAGTTAGAAAGCAAAGCAAAACAAACAAACAGACAAAAAAAAGGGAAAAAGAAAAACAAAAAAGAAAAGGAGCCATGGTCATAATATGGAGTGCTACACAATATTTAGATATAAAAAAATCATAATATGGAGTGCTACACAATATTTAGATATAAAAAGATTTCTATGTTATAATACAGAGAGGTCTTTATTGTATATTGTTTAGGAAAGAAAGCTCCAAAATAAATGAGACCACATGCCACATTTGCTGTTTTTTGTCTGGAGCAAATGGTCATCCCAACTATTCATGTCACATCTTATTAGATGGAATAAGTTGGGGAGACCAAGAGGTAGAAAACAAAGACTAATCTGTAATTTGCAAAAGACAACAAAGTCATAAAAGTCTATAGCAAGAAAATAAAAGCAGTCAGATGCTTGGAACCTCTCCTGGTTGTAAGGTGGCATCACTTTCAAGCAACAGTTAGAATTCCAGGTGGGAGGAAGAGAGTGGGGAGAAATAAAAGGGTTCCAGATCCCGTGCATGGGGACTGAGGCATGAAAAATTTGTGGGACTTTAGTCTTTTCACACGCTAGGTTACCAATGTGAGGGTAGCTCCAATCCTGAATGGGGGCAATGATGCCAAAGCAAATCAGAGGGCACTTGGGCAAACAGCACCGAGGAGAATCAAAACAAGTCACAAGATTGAGACGGGAACTTGGGGAGAAATAGAACGGAGGGATGTCCTCTCCACTCTTACCCTGGAGTCACAAACATGGGCGAAGCACCTGGGACAGAGAGGTGGAAGGTCTGGCTTATGTGCTAGATACAGAGGAGGCTGGTGAGTAAAGTGCAGGTGTCTAGGAGCTATGAAGATTGTGTTGACATCTGTTTGCCAGCGCTGCCCCCTCTTGCTGTTGCCTCAATTCGGGTCAGCTTTAACGGGCCCTGGTATTTCCCAGCAATGGCGTGGGCAGGCAGATGGTAGGACTGTCACCCTCCAGAAGTAGAGGCTAGAACTAGTCTTCTTGCTCTCAGCCTTATTCTCAGCACTCATGGGGTTAGCCTGGGGGCAATTCTGGGTCCTGCAACATATACAAGTGCCATATTTCTCTCTAATGTTGGGGTATCTGCCCAGATCCTATAATCAGCTACTCTGTTTAACATCCCGACTGACTTCCAGTTTCCTCCTGAGGCTGATTCCTGGCCCTGCACTGTTCTAGCTTCCAGTCTCTTTCCCACAGGTCAGACTCCTCTTCATGTCCTCGTTAGTTTTCTGGGGTTCTGCTCTACATGAGTAAAGTAGGCAGTATAGCTGCAGGATCCCTAGCCACTGCAGAAACACATCCAAGCCTGCCAGGGCATTCCCTGTCATTAAACCTTGTCTCCTTGTTTGGTGGGGGCTGTGATGGGCTACTGACCACGACCCTGGTGAATCTACTCCCCTTCCCATAGTCCTATTTCCCCCAGATTTCTCCTTCTTGTGTGCATTGGCTATTAGCTATCCAGCAGCATTCCCTCTTCTTTTCTCCTAGTGCAATCCCAATTGTTAGGTAGTTGGCAGAGATTTCTTGATCCGGGGTATCCCAAATGAACCAGACAAGACTGCCCACAGGCCATGGTACTCTCATTATTCTCCCAGTCATCTAGATTTCTGATTCAAAGAACTTTCTGATTCAAAGACACTAGTTTACTTGGCATTTCTCTTTATCTCTCTATCCTTCCTCCTTCTTGCCTGGGATTCTAACTTGTTTCTGGGTATGGCAGCCATCCTCCAAACCAGCATGAAGATGAAATCCGTCACAAAATGACAGCTGTGTGGAGAGAAGGAGCCAGAACTGAAGGCCACATGAGCAACTGCATCACTCTGTGTGGGTTACCCCTGGGCTTCCAGTAAGTGAGGAATTAAATTCCTTTTTGCTTAAGGCTTGGAAGTCCTGGAATTCAGATTGTTTTCTTTATTTGCAACCAGATTCATTCCTAAAGGTTCTTTTCCTTCTTTTGTTGACTAGAATGGAAGTCACGGTTTTTCTCAAAGTGGAGTCCACATGAATATGGCAGAACAAGTGATGGATAGAGAGTGAGACAAGACAGAGGAGGAGAAACACAGAAGTAGGAAGCCTGCCCAGCTCTGAAGAAGCAGGACTCTTACTGACATTCACATGCACTTGGGGATGGGAGGGAGTTTTTTCTGGCCCTGGGAAGGAGAGATGCAGGGTCAGGAGTTGATTATCAGCCAGTGGGGTCTGAGAGCTCTTCTTGGCAAAATGGTCCAGGCTGTGATAGAAGATGCCAAGATTTTCAGGCCCCCTCGCTAACACCCACTCCTGCTAATTTATGTGGAGACAGATTACTCTACCAGGAAACACCAGAGGAATATTTGTAATATTGTCCAGAAATCACATGAACCTCCTACTGGGTAAGTCCCAGCGGAGTGTCTTAGCTTTCAGGCACCGTGGGTGGCAGGAGAGGCATTGCTTCACTGGGGCTGTGTGTTAGGACCCGGAAACTGGAAGCAGGGGTTATTCAGACTATGTCCCTGACTTTTTTTCAACCAGTGCCGGGATGTTGGTACATGAGGAAGCTGTGAAGAGGGTGTGAGCTGATGGTGGTGAGGGAAGTGGACTAGTGGGATGGCCTGAAAGTGCCATGGAGGAGAACACCCACATAAAAGATGGCCTCATTGGGAGGGCACGTGGTTTGGCACTCTACAGAGCAGATATTCTGTTGAAACTCATAAAGCTGAAACCAAAATACACTGCTGACACACGAAAACATGAGATAATAGCTATAGGTCTCAGGGGAAATGAAGGCCTTCTAAAACAAAACACAAAGCAAGTACCAAAACGTTGACATACAATGTTAAAATTATGTTTTGCCAATGAAAATATTTATGATATATAATATATGCTATAAGAAAATGATAAATGAGAATCCGGGACACATAATAAACTCCTGCAAGTCAATACAAAGAAGATAGACATCCCAAAGAAAAATGGTACAAAATAATTTGGACAGTAAGTTAAAAGTTATTATATTTTATATTCATATTTATTTATATTCATTATGTTTTATATAGATTATCAAATAAAGATATATACAAACATAGCATTTGAAAAGATGCTCATCTTCAGTAGGAAAATGCAAATGCCAAAATCAAGGGAAAAAACAAAAACACACTAACAATTCAACTTCAGTTGAATTATGCAATTCAACTTCAGTTGACATATGCAATAAAATTTGATAATACTTAGAACTAACAAGGATATGATGAAATGGCTCCCTTATATTCTTTTGGCAATTTGCATATCCCACCATTTGATAAAGCAATTTCCTAGTGCAGTACCCCTGAGGGAGCCTTCAGAGGAAACAGGAGGACATGTAAAATAATGTCCCATTCTAACATCGCTATAATAGTGAAAGGCTAGAAACAAACTTGCAGAGGTCTACCAACCAGGAGATAGCTGCTTGAGAAAAAACCATGGCCAAAACTAAGCCAAAACAAATCCTAGAAATCTGCAGAATGCTAAAAGTCTATAGCACTGAAGCTACCAGAAGGGAAAGATAGAAGTGAGGAGCACAGCAGGGAGGGGCCCATTGGATTATGGTGGAGGATTATGGGTACTTTTTTGGTGGGTGTGGAATGGAAACATGCATCTGGAGAGGTGTGGATGTACACCCCTAAATTATATACAGTGCTGCAAATCAATAGTACTTCAATAAAAACTGTAATATTTATGAAAAAAATTAGACATATCAAAACTCTCTGTACAGTTAGAAAAAACAAAGCAAAGCAAAAATCAAAACAAAAAACAAAAAGAAAAGGAGACATGGTCATAATATGAAACGCTGCACAATAGATAGAAAAATACCAAAATTTCTATATCATAATACAGAGAGGTCTCCAAAATATAGCTGGAGAACAAGTTATAGAATAATGAAGAGTAATTACATTTTTCACCAAAAGAAAAAATATTCATGACCATTTCCAATACTTTAACCTTTAAAAAGCAACTAAGTAAAAATAAATTCCAAGAAAGCTTGGATAAAGCTATACTTTATATAGTCATACCTGGATATTAAACACACTGCAGAGGACACGCACCCACGTTAACTGCTTTCATCACTTGGATCTCACACTGTAGAGTGCAGGTCTCACTAAAGTCTTCTGTCACTTGGATCTCATGGGGATGGGACCAGATGTTGGAAGAAGAGACCTAGAGACCTGGCTCGCTTTCCTTTAGTTGTTGCATGAGGGCACTGGGGAATAAGCCAGAAGGAGGATCTTATCAGGAATTTTCTTCCTAGCACCTTGACCTTACATTTTTCAGCCTCCGGAACTTCTGAGAGTAAATGCCTGTTGGCTCAGTCCCCAGTTGGTGGCACTTTGTTATGGCAGCTGAGCACATAAAGATACTCCTGTTCTAGAGGGTTCTGCCAGCCTGTCCTGTACATTGATTCTTGGACATCCCAGGTACTTGTGTACTCAGCCCAAAGTGACCACATCTCACACACACCCTCCTGCCACCATGGGGAGGCATTCTCCTTCCTTGATGGCTTTCCCAGAAGATACTGTCACAGGTTTTATTTGGGGGCGAGAGATCAGAAAGAAGAAAAAATGGTTTGCTATGAGTAGAGGGAAAAGCTATGAACTGACCTTAAATTTTTGTCACAAGGCGATTGCCAAAGTAATGTATGTGCATTAAAAATCCAAACAACATAGATGTGTAGTTCATAAAAAGCAAAATTCCCTCCTGGACACTTTAGTATTGAACATTTTATTCCCAACTCATCACAGAGCTCCATTATTAATGGATTGATATAAATGTTTCCAGATGGTTTCCAGATTGTGTTTGTGTGTGTGCTTGGACACACCCTCCACACTTACACACACATGACACACTCATACTCTCAAACACACACACACACAGATACACAAACTAGCGCTTTTATTTTTTAACCAAATATTACTCAGCAGCTTTTTCTATTTCACTTGCAACTTTAGCATGGGGATATCACTGCAGCTATTGCTTATTGGTTTATCATGCTCCTTTTAACAACTACACAGAATTCCATATTATGCTATTCCATGATTTATTTTATAATTTCCCATTTTGGTGGACATTAACATATTCCATTTTTTTCTCTTTTATAAGTAATGTTTTAGTGAACTTTCTTTCATTTATCTTCGTATAATTGTTTGGATAGTTGTCTAAATGCAAAAACAAAATACCCCAGATGTGGGAGGGTGTGTGGGTGTGGGGTGGTTTAAACAGCATTTATTTCTTCCAGTCTCGAAACCTGGAGTCTGCTTCAGGGTGCCAGCATGCTCGGGTTCTAGTGAGGGCCCTTTTTCTGCCTTGTACACAGCTGCTTTCTTGCTGTGTTCTCACGTGGCAGAGTGAGCAAACTTTGGTTTCTTTCTCTTTTTATAAGGTTGCTAATCCTTCCATGGGGGCCCCATGCTTTAGATTCATCTCCACCTAATTACTTCCAAAGGCTCCATCACCAAAAGCCATCATAATGGAGGTTATGACTTCAACTTAAGAATTTTGGGGCCCTCATCCAGTTCATAATAGTATTTTTGTAGAATTTATTTGTATAAGTGAAACAATTATTTTGAAATCAATTATTTTGAAATCAATTATTAAGTGAAACAATTATTTTGAAATCAATTATTTTGTGACTACATTGGTACCATGGAGCTCAATTGTTGGTGTTTATATCATATGTTCTTATTTCATTGATCACTACTCAGTTGTTTGCACATTCCAAATGTTCTTGCTTATTTTATTTTTAAAAAAGAGTTGTTTATTTATTTATTGCATAGAAGAACTGGGGTGGAGGCCAGAGGTGCCGGGGATGAGAGGATTCACCAGAGAGAGAGTGGGAAGCAGAACAGGCAGCTTTACTGAAATGTGGGTTATCTTCCTGGTCGGGGATTGAACTCAGACCACAGCAGTGACGGTCTGAGACTTAACCACTAGCTACCAGGGAGGCAAGGCCCACTTGCTTATTTTGGACACACTTTCTGTTCTATATTTCAAATTCTATAACTCCTTCCCAATAATGATTGAGCTTTCATTTGAATAGTATTGAATTTATGTAATAATTAGGGAAGAATACCTATCTTTTCAAGGTTAAGTCTTTAACGCCATGAATGTGATTTATCTTTTAAGTCTTTTCATACGTGTCAGCATTGTTTTTGTTTTTAGACTATCCTTGCACATTTAATTTTATTCCTAGCTGTTTTGTGGTGTTAGTTGCTATTTTACATGGGATTCTTTTTCCATTACATTGTCTACTTAATGATTGATGGCATGTAGGAAAGCTATTGGGTATGTGTATTCATGGTTAATCTACTGGGTTAATCTACTGAGTGTTCTTATTTTCCTCTTTCTCCCAATTGTTTTGGGCTCAGGCCAGACAGGAAATATTTTGGGTTTGCAGATTGTAGGATCCCTGCCACAACTACTCAGTGCAGTGGTTGTGGGGTGGAAACAGTCATAGACAAGTGTTCTGATAAAACTTTATTTACATAAAAGACCGTGACTGAATTTGATTTGTAGGTGTGGGACAGTGTTTGCTGACTATACTCAAATATGTAATATATAAGTAATACGCTTTCCTTATCTCCAAAATTTTGCACCTCAGAAGGTTGTTGAATAACAAAAGTGATAATAGTCAACATTTTTCCTATTAGTTAAATATTTTATTATTTTCTTCATAAATATAAACAAAATATATTGAACTCTGCTTGAGTTCCTGGAATAAATGATTTCATTTTTTCTATTCCGTTTAGTATTTCTACATTTATATTCATAAATGAAGTTATAAGGTTTTTTATAATATTTTATATTTCATACTATTTAATATTATAGAATGAATGAGGAAACTTTCCATATTTTTCTATGTTCTGGAATAAAGTCTCTGGGATAAAAAGGAGAATGGTTATCTCTCTTCCAACCTCCACTTCTACCTAGAGGTGCAAACATCACTGGGTTTTTAAATGGCATCACTGGTTCAAGGAAAGAAGGGATGATGCACTTTAAAAAACTGACTGGCGGGCCTCCCCGGTGGTGCAGCGGTTGAGCGCTGCGCTGTGGAGCTGTCGGCAGCGGCGACGCGAGTTCGACGCCCGGCCGGGGAGAATCCCACATGGTGCGGCAGACCTCTCCTGCCTCGCCCGCTGCTCCCCTCAGCAGTGTACTTCTGATCTGCCTGTTCTGCTCCCCACTCTGTCTCTGGTGAACCCTCTCGCCGCCCCACGCCTCTGGCCTGTACCCCAGCTTGTATGTACAAATAAAATAAAATCTTTGAAAAAAAAATAAAAATAAAAAACTGACTGGCACTTTAAGTCTTCTGGAAACTTTGAACTTCACACTTTCTGTTCAGATGCCAGGTTTGATTTGCCTCAGCAGTGCCACTTCCCAGGCAAGGGGTGCCTTAGGCTGTGGGTCTCACTGGTCTTTTCAGATGTCTGCCCCCTCGTTCATGGCCTGCATTCCGAGGCAGGACAAGAAGTGCACTGAACTTCCCGCATGGAGCCTCTTCTGCCCAAACTCAGGTGCTGGGAACATGAGGGAGACTGTGTCCACAAGAGCTGGAGGTTGCTTTCCAGTTTTCACTGTGCAGGCCTCTGTGTCCAAGCAGTGGCCCAGGGTGGCCCACGATTATGCAGCAGTGAACCAGAGTAGTGGGTGTGGTTACATCTGTGCTCTTGTTGAAGATCCACACACGTAATGGTCTGGGATGGGGAATGTTCTTTGCTGGGGTTCAGAGGGTTTTTTGGAGTGAGGTAAAGAGCATAACTTTTTTTTTTTTTAATCCTTTAAAACCTAGTATCCAGGTTTTCTAACTCAGTGCTGAGTGAGGGAGAGAGAGTCAGGAGAGAAACAGAGATTCAAGATAGACCCATGGAAGGCTTTGCTTGTGGTCCTTTCTGGTTGGCATGTTTGTTGGGGTTTGTGGTATGCCTGACGGGGAGTATAGGGTGAGGATCCTTCAAGATGCCTTTTATAACTTAACAATTGTACGGCATAGGTTTTTATCCTGTTTTACATACTATTTTTGAGACCAAGGCAAAAATCAGATACAACCAATGGCTTTTCTAGTGTGGAGGTAAGGCCTTGCTAGTTTTAGCAGCAGCTGGAACACTGCCCAACCTGGGGAATTGGTCTCAAGAGAGACAACCCAGTTTTGAAAATGGGTCCCCAGGCAGTGCAGGAAGAACAACCCAGTCCTTCACAGAACCCCCTAATCTTGGGAAACTGGTTTTCTCCCAAGAGAGTGCGGATTACTTTTACAGTTATTTATTGGTCCAAAGATAAAATTTCTTCAAGCTGAAGCCCCATCCATACATAGCTTCAACTAGAATTTTGGGTTGGGAAGACCATAGTGTGGTGAGTTTGCCTTGCAGTCTGGTGCTCGGTTGGCATAGGGGCCCAAGGCCTGCGCTCTGGGGATATTTGGGGCTTGATGTGGTCAGTGCCCTCAAATACTCCCTGTGGCTACTTCCCTTGTGGAAACTTGCCTTTCTATATAGGACTAACCCCCTTAATTGAAGATTTTGGCCTCCAAGGGCTATCTTTCCCTGGGCACCTCACATTGCCTGGATGTGGAGGCTCAGGAGACCCGGGGCCTGGGGGCTGGCAGAGAACCCCCAGTCCTGATTTGCTTGTTACACAAGCACAAGGACTTTGTTATCCTAACGTCCTAATTCCACACAAATCACAGTTCATTCTTAGCCCAGTGTTTGTACGTGAGGGACTAATGATCTTCAGAATGAACAACACAACAAGCTTGCAGAATTTTTCTGGAAATGATCAAGATGACACCATAAGCATCAGTACCTATGAGCAGGGGAACCCTCCCTTGTCCTTGGCCCTCCTGTGTCAGGAACAAGGCAGGTCACTGTGCACTGGCCAGCTGGCGAGGGAGCAGCAGCAGGGAGGGCGTCAGGCGTCTTTCTCTGGAGTCTCCTGGGAAGGGCAGTGAACTATTTTCTCAGGCTGGGTCGCTGATTCCCTGTGTCCTCTTTAAGCTCCTCATGAACTGCGTCCCCTCTTCACTTGCCTGTGCACCCCACCTCTCATCATCACAGCCATTCACAGACATTCAGTTTCTGGAAGCTGTTCCCTCTTTAGGGCCATCATTTACTTTTTCTCAGTTGTTGAGATGAATTAAATCACCCAACTCACTCTTATAGCTGGTACAAATGCAAAGACTCGTTTTATTCATTTTTCTGTGCAAGCAATTAAATGAGAATCTGAGTTTTCATAGTACTGTCACCTTACTCACAATACTTTCCTCTGGCTTTGATGGAATGTTCCTTGATGGGTGAGTAGTGTCTCACTTAAATGAAATGCATGAAAGTCATGGTGGATGGGAAGTCTCCCCAAACAGAGTGTGCCTGATGGTGAGACTGTGAGTGGCTGAGACCAAGTCCCTTCACACAAGTTGTTACTTATTAATTCCTCTGACTTTCAAAGCTTGTCAATTAGCAGAATCACAGCAAAACTCTTATCACTTTGGTGCTCCAAAGAAACAAAAATTACTTGCTATAGAAAAGTCTCTTCCATCAAGGAATTTCCTCTTGGCTCTGTGAAGTTGGAAGCACTATGAAGGGGCTCTGGAAAAGAGAGGTCCTAGGTGGAAGTGAGTGGGTAGTGGGAAGTAGCTTCTGGAGAGCTCAGTCTGAAAGCATCATGTGCATCAAGAGCCTGGGCTCTGGAAAGGGTGTTTCCCAATCTCGCCATCACAGAGGAAACTTCCAGGATTGAACCGATACCAGGTTTCTGGGTGTGGATATTGATGGGGGGAGGGGACTACGCTGGGGGGGGGGTACCTGTATGTTCTGCTCAATTTGGCAGTAGTTCAAAATAAAACTGCTCTAAAAATAAATTTTATTAACTTTAGAGTTAAGAAAGAACACCTATCGATTAATAACTAATACAACATTGTTGCATTGTTAACAAAGAATACATTATTATTATTATTATAAGGTATTTATAAGTAAAGAACAATGAATAATATACATCAAAAATTTTTTTAATGCTCAATATACAATCAACATGTTCTGATCCACAGTATAAACCAAATAAAAGAGAATCTTGTGTTTCCTTTGTACAAAAACTGCTTTCATCATAGCAAGACTTATAATATTAAAATGTACCATAAGTAGAAGCCATTGCTCACTTGTTTCAGGATGAAGTTATTGCTATTGTTAACCAGTAACACCGTCACCTCTAAGATCAAGTCAGATCCACAGGATCTCTTAATTTCCAAGAGATTATATTATAGAGCAAGATGATATTGTAGGCAAAATAACTCAAAGGGTCTTTTATTTATTTATTATTTAAAAGTAAATACACTTTGTTATTTTATCTGCTTGGTGACAGGGTGGGGACTCTACTGGCAATTCAGATAGGATAGACTTGGGGTATCAGACATATTGTGGACATATTATGGTTGTGCAGATAGACATGGAGAGAAAGAAATATTAATTGCTTTAGATTTTAATCCATATATTACTTAGGAAAATATTAAAAATGTGTCTTAAAGCAAGAAACCTCTTATTGGACTCTGGCTTTTGTGAAAGCCATCCAACTACTTATGCAAGCAAGCTTATTGACGTCTACTCTTTGTGATGTCACTGCTAAGTCAATGTTTTCCTTTATCTTGGGAAATGAAGGTCACTTGGTTACTAGATGGAGGGTGTTTACACAAACATCAAGAACGTTCTTTATTTTACCACAAGTCTACCTTTAATAGAGGAAACGGGGTGGGGGAGAAGTTATCTGTTTTATATTTCCTTTCTTTCATCAATTGGTTAGACTCCCTCCTCTCCAGTCCTTGGGCATCTGTCCTGAAGCCTCTGTCTGTCCAGTTCCCTGATGCTCAGTGCCAGATGCTGAGGTCATGTGATTTGGTGTTCTTGGACCCTAGAGCTGTTCCTGAAATCTCAGCATCAGCAGAATTTGCCAGGAATTCCGGGCTCCTGTGGCTAATTATTAGGTTGGTGGTTCTCAACCGTGGTAGTACATCAGAAAGACCTTAGGAGCTATAGGTAGTGAAAAAGCCTAGGTTTCACATCTAGCGGTTCATAGTTAATTGATTTGGGTATAGCTGGGCCTTGTGATTTTTAAAAGTTCTTCACATAAGATTACTGTGCATCTGGGATTAAGAATCCCTTCTGGATGGTGATGGAAAGGCTTGGTGAGACCATGGATGGACCTCATCATTATATTGAGTAACCAAAACATGCTGAATATTAGGGATCTGTAGATATTTCTAGTCTAACTTGGTAGGTGCATATCAATTGTAAATATAAAAATATTTGCATCAAACTTAGATTAGTATATATAAATCAACAAAGTGCTATATTATTGCTTTTCTTACATTTACAGGATCATATTGGCAGATGAGTGGAATAACATGCAATTGAATCCATTTATGAGTGATAACAGATAAGAATTCTCCACAAACATTGTTTCAGACTCAATAGAACCTGCTTTAGATCAAGGCTAATTTAAATGTACTTTCCAACCTTTCTAATTTTATAAATATAAAAAGTACCATTGTCCTCTTCATCAGGATAATGACCAGCTTAGTTTTTCAGTGAAGTTGTGTCTTAGAAGAGAGAAGAAACTTTTCTCTTGCTTTAATTAAATCCCTTTAAATGAATAATTCAGTTTCAGTTTCAGTTTTTGATTCTATTGTAGTCTTTCTAAAGTAAACTATTTCCTTAGTAAAAAAGTGGGTTTTCCTAGAAATACATCTTACAAAGTTCAGTGCTACATCAAGAGGTTAACATTCCTCAAAAATTACAAAAATAGATTGAATCTAAAAATCCTGTCTGAATGTGTTTTTAATAGTACAAAAATGTAGTGCCCTGATACGCTGGCTGTTGCAGCTAACAGAGGCAGGGATTTCTATTCAGTGAGGTTTTACAGCCACAGGCAAAGAAATATAAACAGGTGATTATGTTGTAATGAAAACGTGTGCTTATCAAAGGAAAGAAACACAAAGTAGACGCAGGGACGGGTTCCAATGGCTGTAACTTAAGTAGCTCATTCCCTGGGAGGAGACTGATTTTATAACTTACTTCTTAGAAAATGCAAACTGCATCAGCACGTTATCATCTGGGTATTTGCCACTTTAAGAATCTGCTGCTGGTGACAAGGAATTGGAGGCTTTGGAAATGTCCATTAAAGGCCACATCGTGGCACACTGGGGACACACATGGTTCTGTGGCTGACCCCGGGAACCCTCAGCATGCCCAGTCGCTTTCACTCTGCCCTGACTTGGGGCATGGCACATATGCACAGGCTCATACATCTAAAGGTGACCTTAGCGATGAGGGTCAACTTTGGCTGTCTGTCCATGAGAATCATGTGGGGAGCTCTTTAGATTCCAATTCCATTGGTCTGAGGAACCAGCTCCCTTCTCCAAAGCTGACCAGGGGATTCCAGTGGCAGCGAAGGTGGGAGCTGAGGATGATTGTCTACCAGGCTCATCCTCACTGTGCAGCCAAGGCCTGAGGGAAGTAGGTAGAGCAGGAAGCCATCAGCCGCGGGCCGTCTCTCCCGGTATAGCTTTCCCTTTTCACAGGTGTTTCCTAAACTCTGGTTTTCATCAAAATAATCCAGAGGAGCTCTGAAATGTCCCTAGGCCTGGGGTGTATCTGAGACAAGTTAAATTAGAAACTTTTTGGTTGGGACCCAGGAGGTTCCATGGGCAGTTACCCTTGAGAACCAGTGCCTGGTGTGGCTGTGCAGGTCACAGCTGATTTTTGTCTACAAAAATGGAGGAGAGCTAGAGCTCCAATTTAAGAATTTTCAACAAATCCCTCAACTGTATTATCAGGGATGCCACATGATGGCCCTATAGTGCTCCTAGTTATGAATCAGGAATAACTGAACTGAGGGCAAGTTCAGACTTTGGAAGAAGCCATCTCTGTTTTACTTTACTAGATAATACAACTATTTTCCTATGTTTAATTAAGGGACTCCTTAGGCTTTATAGAGAAGACCTATGTAAGGACAGTGCCCTATGTAAATGTTAACTTTCAACTCCTACCTGCCCCTGAACTGTTTCCAGGGCCAGATCTGAGGCTGGCCCTAGGGAAAGGCCTCCAGTACTGATGTGAAGAAACAGCACGCAGGCTGTCCAGGTCTGGTGTCCATGAGGAAGAACACAGGGACTGAGTATTGCTTTGAAACGTGGCCAAGCCGGGCCGCGGATCTCCTGGAGCCCTGGGGAGCCCTCTTCTGACACTCCCATAGTTAGCAGCAGGCCTGGGCCCAGGCTCTACTCTCTTAGGTCTGAAGCACCACCAGCCCCCTGCGCCTCCCTGGGCAGATGTGGCAAGAACATTGAGGAAAATAAAAATCTTAAAATTAAGTGAATGTAGTGACCAGATTTTAGGCAGGGCAAGTAAAATACAAAAGAGAAGAAAAAACTTGAATAGTTGTTGCTGTTTTATTATGTTATAGGAAAATACTTCAAGTTACAAAAATACTAGACTTGCTACAAATTGGCATCCTGTGCCTCCTACCTGACCCCTGTCTCTTGACAAGTGTGTCAGAGTCGACTGAATTGCTGTTTCCCAGAGCAGAGTGAGCTTCTGACTACAAGATTGATCGATGTTCTGAGGTGAATGAGAAAAGCGGCTTTCTGACAATGGTATACATTTCAGATTCCTAGAAAAGTTGTTTAATCTTACTCATTTAAGTCCCCACTGGGGACACATATAAGAAATGCAGGCTTAATCCCAGACTCCTGAAGATGACAACATGGCCTGTAAACCTACTTTACTAGTGGTTCCTGTGGAAGACCCTTTCTTGGTCTGGGTTCCTGGTGCAGAGAATGTACTTTCTCTTCCTTGTGGCTA
The DNA here is from genome assembly GCA_004024925.1 of Scalopus aquaticus. Taxonomy (NCBI): domain Eukaryota; kingdom Metazoa; phylum Chordata; class Mammalia; order Eulipotyphla; family Talpidae; genus Scalopus; species Scalopus aquaticus. The sequence continues at coordinate 18,225 of PVIJ01010253.1, read as the reverse complement.
CACCCTGGTCCCAACTCCCTGCCCCCTGGCCGAATACACCTCCATGCTCTGTGCTGCCAGGTGCCCATGGGCATGTCTTACCTGCCATCTGTCATGCTGTTTTAAAGTTAGTATTTCAGTTCATTTTTTGCTACATTGTGAATTTCTTGAAAACAGGAAATATGTTTTATTTAGTTTTGTATCTTTAGTAGCAACATCTGGGCTGGCACAGGTATGCAAGAGTATTTGAGAACATAATAAAATTGAAGATAGTTTCTATTTCCATGGAGACAAAATAAAACAGTTGGTAATGAAAGAGTGGGACCCTGATCCATCTGAGAGTCAACAAATAAATGCAAAAGGAAAATTTTATATGTGTCTGTAGGCTGAAAATATTGTCTGAAACATGTCTTCCTTGATAAACTGAAATGGTGGATGGATACTGACCAAGAGTGCTGAAAATACTGCCAACGACTGCTGCTGACTGATCAGGCTGCGGGGGCACTCAGATTAGAACAAAAAGGTAGGGACTGAACTAGCTGGATTCCTAATTACAGGGAAATTACTTTAAGAGGAAAAATGCTTTTTTTCTTCTAAAACACCTGTAGGCGTTGTGAATGCATTATCTTCAACTTCAAACTCTAATTTCCTATTTGCCACTTACATTGCACACTCTACATAATGTTATCTTTATTTCCATCTGTAAAGTTGCCCATAATGGGAGCGCTCATAGTTGCCCCAGAACCTGGATGCATCTATTCACAAAGCACTGGGAAAGGCTTTGGGGCAGCTTACCAGGGACCAACCATTTGAGTAAAAACTTTTTTTACCCTTTGAGTAAAAACTCTTAAAGTGAAATAAAAAGAAAATTGTCTGCATGAGTAGTGTAAACTAAATATTTTTGGGGGAGAGGCTAAATAAGTTTTGAGAATAAGTTTTTTCTTTTTCTAAATAAGTTTTTTTCTTTTTTTTTGTAGTCTTCCAATATATCCCCTGTCCCAAAGGACTTCACGTATTTCATCTGAAACTCAAATCTCAGGACATGTTCTTATGTGAGCTTTTGCATTGTCCTCCATCTTAATTAAAGACTATTGGTCCAAAGGCTGATGAATCAAATATGAGCTGGCCTTGCTCATATTATTTGATGTACCGTCTCCTCTAACTGATAGGGAAAGCATATAGAGTTTCAAAACAACGGAATGGAAAATAAACAAGTAAGTCTAATACTTACAATTAGAAAACACTAGTTCAATGAATGGAGATCAAATACCATGGAGACATTTATATAAAGTCTGAGGAAGAACTCTATCCCCTCCTTTCTTTTTCGCCCAGGAATGGTCAAAGTGGCTTATCCTCTTGTACGTCCACGGTTGGGTACAGTACCGATCATACCTACTTGGGATGTGGAGGGCTCCCTGTTTGTTTAATTGTCTCACAATAGAAAAGTCTTGACACAGAGCCAGTGAAGTCAAGTGTTAGCTGGAAGACTTTGGCCCTTGCTTCTAGGTCACAGTTGGGTCTGGACCATCAAGTGCTATGAGTGAGCTTCTTCCTTGTTAGAAAAGCCCCTTAAAAACAAAGTCAATGATTACAGTTAAAAACCCCATAGGTCCCCAAGCAATAAAACTCCTTATATATAGTTGTGTGCTTTTCTCCACATATACCTCATTAAAAGGTGAACTTTGTCCACATGGATAACATTCTTGCTGGATGCCTTTTTGTAGAAGCCTTACAGTTTGAAGACAAAGGAATACCACAGGAATATACCTGCAAATCCCTGTGGCATCCGAGTAAAGGGCTTCCTGGTTGAAAGATGGGCTGATCACAGCAAATATGGCAAAGCCAGTTCATAGTCCAAGAGTGAACATAGGCTTGGTGATCAGGACTGGAGTAGCTGCCATGGTTGGGTCCATGGGGGGTGGGGGGTGAACCATCTGGAATTTTTATGGCTGGGGTTATCTTCCATGGTCATGCTCCAATAAATTCACTGCTGGATGGTGCTACCCTAAGGTATTCTGCATTTTCAGCTGAAGGACCCTTGAAGATGCCATTGGACTTGGTTTCCTTGGGAAAGAAGTCCTGCTGGTAGTCGGGGTTGTCCAGGCTGATCTGGTGACTGCCTGTCTGGGAAGAGAGGGTGGGGCCATTGACGTGGGCAGGGCAGGTGGTGTTGAGATACTCAGGGTTGTCCACCGCATTACTATGGGGGTTTTGGTAGTGAGGGTCTCTGCCAGGAGCTGGATGTAGAGGCTGGTTGTGATAGACAGGGTTCTGGACAGAGCCTGCGGGCCTTTTGGGAACACACTGGTTGACATATTCTGAAAATGAAAAGAAATCAGAGTTGAAGTCATCAGCACAGCATGTTCTTAAGCAAGAGATCGTGGGCCTCGCCCACCCCTGTGGATATTCTGCCATGAGGTACTGACCACAGCAGGTAGGGAGCCTAGCTTTTGTTGCTGTGGAATAAACTGTGCTTTTTTTCTGTACTTCTCAAAACATTTATCTTTTGCCAAGCAAAAGTTCTCTGAGGATAACCTGCCTCTGTGTGTGTGTGTGTGTGTGTGTGTGTGTGTGTGACCGCGCGCACGCACACATGTGCGCACAGTTTGGGAGTGACTAGGAATAAAGTTTCCATTAGGAAAATGCATGTTTCACATGACAAGAATGAAGCCAGGATACAGGACAGGGATGGAGATTCTCAAATATACAAACACATTCATACAGTCTCACACACAATGCTCACACATAACTGACATACACATACATACGCTCACATATTCACACATGCTCACACACTGATACACACACACTCACACGGAGCACACACACAAGCTCACATACATACATGCACAACACACACACTCTCACCCTCATGCCCACACATCACACTCACACCCATGTCCCCCCTGTATATATTTGCTTCAAATTTTAAAAAAGCTGTAGAGTCGCCCTAAAAACATACCTCTAGCAGATAATCGGACACACCTGCGCTGCCCAGTGTCGGTTCTGTCTGCCTCCCACTCCTTCCCTGTGCCCCTCTCCACCTCTGGTCAGGAGAGTGGGTGTGGGGGCCAGCTCCAGGGACAGGCCAAGCAGTGTGACAGCCCCTGGGGCCACTCACCAGGCACGGGGAGGAAGGAGTCATCCAGGCTGTCCTCAGGCAGGGTGCCGGTAGGGTCCGAGCTGTACCGCTGCAGGAAGCTGTCTTCTTTGACGGGGCAGTTCTGCTGGGGAAGGTTAGAGGTGTCCATGTAAAACCACCCAAGACCTCATTCAATGCAGTTTCACTAGAATGTCTGAGGAAGGACCTAACTCCTGTTAGCCCAGCAGATGTGGCCACCCCCGGGCCTAGGAAGGCCCTGGTCAGTGCTATCCAGTGGGGCTTTCTGCAATGACCAATGACCAAATCTCCACTCTTCCACATGGTAGCCACAGTTGCATCTGACTAAACACTTCAAATGTGTGAGAAACCGAATTTTAAATCTTGATATTCCCCATAAAAATTTAAATTTAAGTAGCCACATGTGGTTGATGGGTTCCTCGTTGGTCAGTGTGGGTCCAGAGAAGGGCCCATAAGATGTGCACCAGTATTGTCAGGAAGGATGACCGAGGCACAGAGGGCTGGGGTTCAGAGACCCTGCGTCAGCTGGCCTGGGAATCCGCATTTCTATGATGCTCCTTGGTGCTGCGGCAGGGCTAAGAATCATGCTCTGAGTGAGACTAGAAGTGATGGCTAACTGCTGGTCTCAGGACAGGGGGAAGGGAACCACTGCCTGCGGGGCATTTAGGAGGAAAATCAAGAGCCCCAATACTGAGCTGCTACCTGATTCTGGCTTATTAGGTCTTCGTACATACCCCGTTTCTGTTGATGCACGTCACGGTGGAGTTGTTGCTGGTGGCACTCTAGAAAAGAAACAAAGCCGCTGACTTGTGCTTGCAGGAGGTGGGGCCAAGGAGCAGATGTTTTTAAAGTTCCTTAGTTTTGTCTTGGCTCATTAGCATTAGAAAAACTAGCTTTCATTCTGATTTAATTTTGTTCTTTCATGGACCTAAAATGATTACCATCAAGTTGTGTAAGGCAGTAAAATAATCACTACACTTTCTCAATTTGATTTGGGTTTTACCATTTGGTGAAAACCCACTTAGTCTCACGTGAACTCACTGGATCGAGATCATTTTCTCTAAAACTCCATTGTTCAAACCAGTTGACCCAATTTGGGAAAGGGTGAAAATTTCATACCAGAGAACTCAGGAGGGGAGTCCGAGACGTGGAGGGGCTGTGGAAGAAGCCCTGCTGAGGGATGAGGTACTCGTCGGCGTCCACCACGTCTTCCATGTCCTCCTCGTCCATCAGGGCGCGGTAAAAGTTGGTGTCCGTGGGACTCGGCAAGTGCATTCTCTCATCCCCCTGGGGCAGAGATTGGAGAGCATTAGAAAGGCCTAGAGAGATACTAATCCACTTCTTGGCTGTAGGTACAAGGGTCTATTGTCAGCAGGTGCCTGGAGGTTTGTCAGTTTAGTTACAATAAAGCCAGAAAGAAAGAGGAAAATATTGAATGGTTTCACTTATAACAGGACTATAGGGAAACCAAATAGGAGAGAGACACTTCGGGGGGGTGGGGAGAGGGGGAGGATAAGGGCACAAAATGTAGTAGAAAAGGACACAAGGGGCCATGGAGATGGATCACGGGTGAATTGGTGGTGGGTTACCCAAGGGGAATACAAAATGTAAAAGATATAAATAACAATAAAAATACATATTAAAAAAAATCCCCCTGGTTCTAGGAAGTATAGCTGCTCCCCCCAATTGCTTGCCTCCTTGCCTTAAATGAAAACTTTGAAAATTCCTTGATATCTCAAAGTTCCTGAAATGAAACACAAACTGCTTAGGAAGGAAAAGAAAGAGAAGCAGTATCAGCCTTTATTGAGTGTATACACTGCTGTTAGGTACTGTGATTTTGTGACTTATAAGAGACATGTATTTGGTCTTTGTCCCTGTTTCTGCCACAGAGTTCCTAAAACCCTTGGAATATCCTAAGTGATGAATTAGGTGACTTTTGGGAAGAACCTGAGGATGGGAGCTGGTGGCCAGTGGAGAGCCCTGTGATTAAGGAGTCGGAACTTTCTGCTTCACCATGGCCTCCAGGGAGGGGAGCTGGCCTGGAGGGTGAATCAACGGTCAAAGGCCAGTCATTTAATCAATCCTGCCTATGTAATGACACCTCCCTAAGCCCCCAAAGAATGAGGTTTGGCGAACTTGTGGGTTGTTAGTATGAGGAGATACTGTGAGGATGGTGCACCCAGAGAGTGTGGAAGCTGTGTCCCCCCCCTGCATATTGCCCTGTGAATCTCTCCCATCTGGCTGGTCCTGAGTTATACCCTTTTATTAAGAAAAACATTAGTCTAGTGAGTAACCAGGTTTCCTGAGTTCTGTGAGCCACACCAACTAATTAGATCCAAACAGGGGGCCATGGGAACCTCTGATATTCAGTCTGTCAATCAGAAGCAAAGATTATTACCTGGACTTGTGACTGGTGTCTGAAGTTGTGGTGGGGGTGATGGCAGTGTTGTAGGACTGAACCCTCACTCTGGGATAGAATATATCCCTTAGTTGATAGTGTCAGCATTGAATTGAATTCTAGGACACTGAGCTGGCGTTAGAGAACCGCTTGTAGGTGTGGGGAAGCACACACATATACACAGAGGAATTGCTGAGCAGAACATTAGGTGTTCTGCAATATATTTTGCATGTATTATTTTAGTGAATCTTTAAAACTGCCCTGTAACCTGGTTTTGTTAACCTAAAATAGGAAGGGGAGAAGCAGGTATCTGAGGTCAGGCTTGCCTGTTATAAGAGCTCGCTTCTCCAATGGACTGAGCTGACGCTTTAGTTAAATGCAATGGAAGCCAGTCCAGGGACGCTTATGTGAGGAGCCTGTGTCGGCACTAGGGCCGACAGGGGTGGCCAGGGAGAGGTGGGCACCATAAAGGCGCTCCACTCTGCTCCCTGTGACTTACCCAGGCTTGCCTTGATACATTGGAGGATTTAATAATGTGACCTGGAGACAGGCCATGCGATCCTGATGCTTACTAGAAAGACTTTTTCCAAAGGAGTGCAAGTGCAGGTTATACCTGGATGACAAGGTAGCGCTGGGGGTCTCGGGCCATCTTGGTGAATTCAATGATGAGTTCCCGGAACTTAGGGCGACTGTCTGCATCTATCATCCAACCTGGGAAGGAATGAAAAAACAGGACCATTAGCACTTGTAAAGAAATGAGAAAGATATCATTACTTAAAGAAACCACTTACGGTGAGATACTTTTAGACAAAAAAATGACTAAGATACTTAATCTTTGTAACAAAGTCCTGGAAAATTAGCACTTATTACTATTTAAAGATCATGAAAACACAATACAGGGAATCAGGATGACAATATCACCCTGTAATTTTCTACACCTACTCTTTCAGGATCAGCATTCTGGCGTGACTACCTTAGCGATACAGCAGCTTTACTGTAGGAATAGCTGTTGGTCAACTTTTCTAATGATTCAGTCCCTGCCTCTAAGATCACAGTCCTTACTTGACATCTACACTCATCTGTACTCACCTAGCAGTCTTTGAATGCTGGAAATCAGATTTAATTTAGAGAAATCCAAAGACCCTGAAGAACCTTGGTGTCCGGGAATTCCTCTCCTCTCAATCACTCTGCTCCTTTATTTTTTTTTTAAAGACTTATTTATTTATGCATACAAGAGCTGGCATGTAGGTCAGAGGCTTCAGGGTGGTGAGAGGATTCACCAGAGACAGAGTGGGGAGCAGGACAGGTGGACGACTGAAATACACTGCTGAGGGGAGCCAGCGGATGAGGCAGAAGAGGTCTGCTGCACCACGTGGGAAGCTCCCTGGCCTGGGATAGAACTCTTGCTGCTGTGGCTGTGGCTGTGGCTAGCTTCATAGGCTGAGACTTAACCCCTTACATCACCGGGGGGCCCTGCTCCTTTCATTGTATTGCATGCTCAGTGATCATGCGTGTGTGTAGAGGGGGTGTTTCAGTGCCTTTGGTAGGAGGATGTCTTTGTTAACCATGCTAGTGCATTGATTACACAAGGACCTAAGCCTGGGTTAAACAGGAGGAACATTTATCAGCTGGAAATCCTCATGCCTCTGAGGGTTCACATTTATTTTCTAGTAGCAGGATGTCAAGCTATTCTAGATCAGATTGCTATGTGACCTTAGACAAATCATGTAACCTCTTTGGATTCCATTTCCTCAGAGCAGAGCTAGTAAGTTAAAATAGATGAACTCTGTGGTCAAAAGGTCAGAAAGGCACCGACATTTACATTAATTTGGTTCTACCATATTCCCTTGTGTAAATGCTCACCACACAAGTAATGTTACCTTCAGGGCCAAGTGAACTGGGAATTCTGGTGGAATCTGTGTTAATCAAGTTACACAGTCTTATTTGGATTAAAATGTTTACTTGCTAATTGCAGAGGGCCTCCCATAAATTCACTATTTGAAAGGTTTAAGTCCAAACAGAAATGTTGATTCTATTTTCCTCTTGTGTTTATTCATTGTTAAGCATTTAGAAACATTCAGTCTCTGGTAACAGACTTCCCAGTGTGGGCAGCTTTTTCATTGAGCAACTCGGAGAGCAGAATATTTTGGGGTAATGGCTTATGGAGGCTTTGATTTTATTTATTTGCTTGCAAACATGGGCAAATGTCAGGTCTTAGTGCTCAGTGAATCAAGTGAGTGCTTCCGGAAGAATGTGTGAGGGGGGTGTTACGGATGTTTCTGAATTCAAGTGTCTGCCTTTGTGACGACATTTATTCAAAGACCCAAAGGTCTGAACTGTCTGGTGAGGGCAGCCATGCCTCTCCAGGGACCAGGGATTCCTGTGCTGAGGCCCAGCCACACAGGGCAGACCACCCTGTGGCCACTCACACTTGACCATGATCATGTAGACATCAATGGTGCAGATGGGCGGCTGCGGGAGGCGCTCCCCCTTCTCCAGGATGGTGGAGATCTCACTGGCCGGAATTCCGTCATAAGGTTTAGACCCAAAGGTCATCAGCTCCCAAACCGTGACTCCTGGAAGATGAAGCAGTCACTCATTAGTCAGCAATGATCAGGAAGCCTTGTCTTTAGTCATCAATGTTCCTGCTGTTTCTGCTGTTGAGGAGTCCATGTTTCTGTGGCCTTCGGCAACTCGCTTCCTACTGTTTACCTCTGCACAGTGGGACAAGGACAGTATCAGTCTCACAGGATGGTTGTCAGTTTCAAATTAAGTCATCCAACTGAAATGTTAGGTTAGTGCCTGGCAAACACGAAGTGGCTAAGCAATGGCAATGTTTAGTAATAACAGCAGACAATGTAACCAACCACCTTATTAACTTCTTATGTTATAGCACAGGAGTTACACACTCAGACTTCTGCCCTATTTAAGTAGAAAGATGGAGATTCCAAACAAAGCTGTAAATGTGAGTCTAAATAATTTGAAAGAAATGGAAACAAACACAAACACGATGTTTTTCTGGATAAATATCAAAATCCCATACTTTTTATTTCAAAATCAATGACTATGCTTAAAAAAATTAAAACTGTAGTAATTTTACAATTGGTGTTTTTTCAGATAATCTCTAATTCTGATGGCCCTTTTATCTCCATGCCTCTCTTAATGGCATTCCCTCTCTAGAAACATTCAATGTTATATGGAGCTTGTTCCCACCTGGACAGGGAAGGTGGCCGTGGTCCCACTGGAGGTGACCATGCTGGGACTGAGGCTGGCCCCAGGGTTCAGACACTGGACCCTGGCAGTTGACCTCCAGATGCATATTACCACAGATCTGCTTGGGTTTTGCAGAGGCCATTCCAAAACATAATGACCCGGATTAACATATAGGATGGAAGGCTGAAAAGTGAAGGAAAGCAATGGTACAGGGCAAGAAAATAAACTTCTGTCCTTTCCCACCACCTAGTCAATATGAGCTTGAAAGAAAATCTGATTTTAAGACATATGAAATCAGTTAATTCTCATCTACCTAGGTTTGAGCTTCAATATGCCAGTGACTTCCCATGGGGAGGCAAGCTTTTTGGAGATTGGGACAAACAATGAAAGAGAAGGGGGTGTGTGTGCCCAGTGTGGGTTATGGATGAGAATGGAAGGTGGAATGAATCCTCTCTCTTCACTCCAAAATGGACCACATAATTGCCTAACTTACTAAAATATTTTTCCTTGACTGGAATAGAGAATGGAATAAAGGATATATTTATTAAACTAAAATTCCAGGCTCATGGTCCAACAATTCCAGTTCATAATCAATGACAACTGTTTCAACTGAAATGGAAACTTGACAGACAACACCACAGTGATGCTGACTTTCTAATAACTGTTATGCTCATTCAAAAGCATTAAGTCATTGAATTTTAGGGGATTTTCATGTATTCGACTAATGTGGACCAGGTGTGGACTTGTAGTTGGCACCTGCTGACTGGAGCCTGGGGGAAGCGAGGGGCAGCACCCACCCACAGCTCATCAATCATGTTAGAGCTTCAGACTATCTGGAACGTACTTGGGAAGCCAAAGACATTAAGCAGAGAGGCAAAAGTCTGATACAGTTTAAAGATGTATTTTGACTGCTGTCTGGAGAATAGATGAGAGTGTGCAAAACAGGAGGAGAGAAGACCGTTGGGTGGGGAGTCCCGGAGGGAGGGGCTGGGCCAGGGTGGTGACAGGGAGATGACTCTCGGCAGGACCCAGGAGTGAGTGGAGAAGACACATCTTGAAAATAACAAGGCATCAGAACAGCTTTATTTCCTTATCTGGTTCATTTGTTGCAGGCAGCTCAGCTCACAAGTACATAGAAAATAGACTGATTCATCCACAAATACCTCTGTCTTTGTTAAATCTGCTTCTATCAGAGGAGACAGACAAAGATCCAGGAAATGAAAAAAATACATTTGGAATATTGGGAAGTTAATAATTCTAAGGGAGAAATACTAAATGGATAATCTGAATGATTTGTTTTTGTACTAATGACCAAATTCCTTTCTATATTGCCTATCTCAAATATACATTTCTAGGGAGGTGGGCGACTGCTCCTCTTCACATGCCTCACCTCCACGCACCCCCCCCCGCCCAACCCCCACCTACTTTAAGTAGCTGAGGAGAGGCTGAAGACTCACAAATTAGCACAGAGGGTAAAGTGTCTACAGCCTCTCAGCAGACTGCAGGGTGACATTTGAGGACTGGGTATGAAAACAGTTGAAGTTAGCAGTGGTCACTGAAAATCAGTCAAGGCAAGAACATTTCCTTCAAAGGCAAGGTTCTTGTACAAAAGCAGTGAGGTGGGAGCATGGACAGCATGTCTGGGGAGATCCCACCTTTGCAGTCGACAGATGGAGCTGGGAAAGGGGGTTCAGTCCTGAGAGTGAGAGGCCCTTAGAGTCAGAGGCAAACCCCACTCACTTTTCATGCTTTTCCCAGACACATCCTCACTGCCTATTTGACAGACATTCCCTCTGTCACACAAAAAATCCAGTTCACTACAGGAAACAACCGTCTGGGTGAATCATCACAAAACTTCCTTTCTCTATCGGGACTCTTCCCTTGAAGCCCACAGTCATCATTCTTTTGTCCACTCTGGATTCATGACAAGAAGTCAGGTTTGGCTTGACTTTGCAGGTGAAGGCATTTCCTGAGTTAGGTCTCTCTCCCCCCATGACCCTCTCTTTTGACAAGTTCACGGATACCTCAGTGACACTTAGTGTGGAATTTAGACTCAACTTCCTTGGTCATGTTTCCTTAGTGTAACAGACACACAGCAACTATTACACTGTTATTAGTCACTGTCTTGGGAGAAAACTCTTGAATGACAGAGCATATAATGTAAATCAGTGAACAAGGCAAAACCAGCTGAGCTGCAGTACAAATTCATTAGCATCAGATTGCCACTCACCATAGCTCCAGACATCACTTTGGTGGGTATAAATTCGGTGTAAAATCGATTCCAAAGCCATCCACTTGATAGGCACCTTGGAATGACAAGAGATAAAAATAAGATGACAATTATTAGCTTCCCTCTGTTGAAAATAATTAAATCACTCTGGGACAAATTACAAGTAACTAATATGGAAAAGCCAGGTCATTCACTGACCCCACAGTTGCGCTCCACCTCAGTCTCAGGGTAGGCTTTAAATCTGGCAAACAATGGGGTTGCTCTATACGGCCCCAGAATTGGTCAGGTGGACACCACAGCTAAGGCCCTATAGCCCCTGGGCAAACTGTCGAGCTGGTCCTGGTCAGGCCCTGTGTGTGTTTGGCCTGTCTTTTGCACAGGCCCGCATAAGGCTGAAGGGTACAGCTAATCTGGAACATCCAGGAAGTCCTGGTGAGAGAGAAACCCTGCAGAACTTCCAAACTCAGCTGAAAGGAGGAAGTTGGCTCCACTTCAACCTGGCTGAGTCTCAGGCTGGGCATGAGTTACGGGGACCCCTGGGAACCTTCAGAACAACACAGGGAGTTTCTTGTATTTTAGGGATATCTTCAGGGCAGCATGCCACCAAAGTAGCAGTGGCTACCTAGTTGTTTCTTCAAAGGTGCTTATATCTGAGGGGAGGTGGCAGCTGAACCTTGGCTAAGGTCATTGGGCCTGGAGCTGAATGCCTGTTAACTGCCTTTGACCTCAGGGTGGATCAGCACTCACTTCCAGCAAATCCTCCCCCCTCTGCCCCCAACAGCCACTCTGCTCACAAGGCCAGGGGAAGATTCTCTAGACCAAGGATGAGCGAGCTGCTGGACCTCACCAAGACATCCAAGAATGTCTCTATGCCATGGGGTTCCCAGTGAAAGAAAAATTCACTAGTCTACAAGTCAGCTCCTTACTTTGCCCCCTTCTGCATGGTACTCCTTCTCATCAGCACCCAGCAGTTTGGCCAATCCGAAGTCTGTGATCTTGACATGTTGTGGGGTCTTCACCAGAACATTCCTGGCTGCCAGATCACGGTGCACCAAACGACGGTCCTCTAGGTAGTTCATGCCCTGGAACAGGGTCAAGCAGAAAAGGCATGGGGCTGAGCAGGGAGGGCCTGGTCTTCCTGGATGCCCTGCAGAGCACAGACAGGGCTCACACGCACAGGGCAAGGCACTCTGTGGAAGCTGGAGCCGAGCTCAGGGTGGAGGACCCCGGGTGCCTCTGTGGTGGGTGTGGTGTGGTGACAGACATCTGAGGAGGTGTGATCCTGTATCTCTGACTCATATACGGTGCTATAAACCAATGTTACCACAGTAAAAGACATAATAAAGTCACATGTGCACAAATAGCTTTTCCATGTCAGGAGAAGCCCTTCTTTTTTTTTTTTTTAATACATACAAGTTGGGGTATAGGCTAGAGGCGTGGGGCGGCGAGAGGGTTCACCAGAGACAGAGTGGGGAGCAGAACAGGCAGATCAGAAATACACTGCTGAGGGGAGCAGCGGGCAAGGCAGGAGAGGTCTGCCGCGCCATGTGGGATTCTCCCCGGGTGGGCATAGAACTCACGTCGCCGCTGCCAACAGCTCCACAGCGCAGCGCTTAATCACTGCGCCACCGGGGAGGCCCCAGGAGAAGCCCTTCTATGTCACTAATTCCCTTGATGACATACCAACTTGCACCTTCTAAGTGTCAGAAACTATTGAATGGATAAAGGCAAGTCAATGAAGGTATAACTAGCTACTGAGTCATTACCTTTTTTCCATTCAGCTGCTCAGTTTCAGGCCCAAATGGTCCAAGTGCAGAGGAGAGTGACAGAACCCTGCGCTGAGCCTGGGCTAGAAGCAGCTCGGGTACTGCCCACCTGCCCATCATCCAGGGCTCCCACCTTCCCTGTCTGGTCCCACCTTCCCTGGGCTGAGACCACGTGTGAGGCGTAGGCAGGGTCCCCTCACCAGCCGTGTAGACAGGGCTTCTTGGTGCTGTGCAGCCAACGCTCATGTTTTCCTGTCTTATGTAACTCACCACATTAAAGATGACTTTTATTCACTGCATCTTGTGTGTTTTTCAATGGAAATCACATTCTTACTGAACTGCTTTCATAAGGTGCCACTACCAGTCCCCTGCCCCTTGCTTCTACATTCGGTTGTGTCAGAATCGTTACTGAGAGAGAAAACTCCCTCCTTCCTTGTATCATCCGGAAAGCTCCTGAATGTTTAAGATGCTGTTTGATTTAAAAGTTTCCCTTCCTAAGACTTCTTTTGTGCCAGGAAATATGGCCAATGGGACTCACGTCTCCTCAAGAGTGAACCAACAGGTTCTAGAATAGCACTTAAAAATTGAACTTTATTATTTAGGGATGGGGCGTGGAGAGGGAGAGAGAGTAAGAGCAGCAGCTGAGTGAATGCTGTCCCACAGATGACCCCATGGTCCTCCTTGTCACTTCTTACCTCTCAAGGCTGGCTCCTTTCACCAGCTTCACTCACCTCTTTGACTCACAGGACCCTGACTGTTTCTGTGCTAGGTCCCCTTGAGTCGTATAAAAGAGTAAGATCTCTATTTATTAAATAGGACGTACTCTTACCCAGTCAAAAGGGTTAATTATGCTTGACCTGCCACTTGGTTAGGCCCAACAGCTGCATTCCAGGCTGCAAGTGCTCCCTTGTTCTCTCTCCTTCTCTTTCTCTTTCTCTCTGTATCTCACTTTGTATTTCGCTCTCCCCTTTTCTACTCTTATTTTCTCTCTTCCCTTCCAACTATCTTTCTTTTGTTTGTTGCTTCATCACACAGCTCTTGAAGACTTCCTCTGTGGACAGTATCATGTGTTGTGTGGACTGTGTAGGTGTTGCACTCATGTGGACCATGTTTGGTCAGCACACAGTGTAGCTGTTGCACATGTATGTACTCGGCAGGGCTGCATATACATGGAGTAATACACCACACATAAGTCCTTACATGATGGAACAAACAACTTTTCCCATTCCTCTGCCTTTATTTAAAATTTGTGGGTATTGTGGGTATATGAAACCCATAAGGAGAACGTCAAAGGTATGTCCAGATTCACAAAACTACCATAACACTCATTGTGCTTTCAAATTCCTAAGAGAATCTGGTGCTGGGCACATGTTAATATTTTGCTAAAGTTTATTGAGTAATGACTGAATGAATGATAATAGCTGACTGCCATGTGCACTGATGAGGTGCCACAGAATCCTGAAATTATCTATGAGGAAGCCTCTCAGGTCTTGTAGTCCTTGTACCCACATGCCCAGAGGGTCCAGAGGATGGGGCAGTGCTTCACAGAACAAACCCTCTGAGTCCCCAAGATCATGCCCTTAATTCCTGCTGGGGCCTCCAACTGAAATTTGCTTGCAGGCCCTAAAATTTCTTGGGATGCCAACCCTCCCCAAATTCTGTCCCCCAAATAACACCCAGCTCCTTGGCCTTAAGCTATTGAATATGTCTATGTTGCTGTGCAAACCTAATAAATTGACTTAGTTCCACCCACCCCTCACCCCTCAGGGCTTTAAAGAACCAGAGAAACTTTAATAAATCACAATGTTTTCTCAGAACATCAGTCTTCAGAGGAGGCTTGGGAAAGAGAGACTTACATAGCCTGGAGGGCACGGTAATAAGTTGGCGAGGTTTAAGTCAGAGATAATTTTGGAACAATGAGATAAAACTCATTTGAACTTGGTTGAAACCCTATTCATTGTCTCTATCTCACACTATAAAAACCCTTTGAAAGGCCACCTCAGTGCTCCATGGAGTTATATTTTAACCAGTCACCAAAGATAAGGTTGTGATAGTGCTCTGAACTCAATCTAAACAGACACACACACAGGAAGCTATGTCAGCACAGCCCGTGAGACCGCCCGGGAAACATATTTCCTGATCCTTCTGAGATCCTCACTCTAATTTAATTCAATATATTTATTTTTGTTAATTACGACAGGACTGTTAGGGTGAATTTTGAAATACCGAGGTTAAAAGGGAATTTGAAGAGCCAAATTCAGTGTGCAAAAGCAGAGCATGGGGTTGTGCTTCATGGATGTTAAAGATGTTTCTGGCATAAGTTTGAAAGAAGGAAGGGCTGGGTGACTGGGTTTCATCTAAAGACTGTTTTCCCAGGGCTGTGGCATCCTACAAATCTTGGAAGCAGTGCAGAGTCTGGAAAGGGATCCGTTTCTGTTTTATTACATGAACCACCACATGGAGAAGTCAGGGGAGCATTGAGTAAGTGGCATGAAAACGCAGAGAGTAGGAATGGAGAGGCTGCGGGAGGTTCTGGAAGTAAAGTTGAAGCACGACTCACCCATCCCCGAGCCTGGCTCTCAATAAAGGCAGAAATTCCTATTCCGGATGAGACCAGGTGACACCAACAACCTTCTGTACCAGGATGGCAGAACAGTGGGCTCATGGCACCTGAGCTGTGTCATCAAATTCTGGAGAAGGGCATGAACTTGGGAGCAAGACAGTGTGGGGGCAAATCCTCATTTTGCTGCTTACTAATTTGAGACCTTGACAACTATACAACACTTGACAACACTATACCTCAGTCTCCTCACATATTAAGTGGGTTATCAGAGGATTAAATGAGTTTATCCATACAGAGTACTGAGGACGGAGCTCAGCAAGAGTCCTCCAGGCACTAGTGCTGAGAACAAACTTCCTACCCAGTGATTCTTTCTAAATGCCAACTCCAGCCTCTCTTTTCAATCCCTTTTGCCATGACCTTGAATTAGCTGCCATCATGCCTGGCCTTGACTCTGCTATGTTTCCTCCTCAAAATTCTTGTCATAAATATATTCCTGAGCGGTACCTTTACTTTCCTGATACAGCTCTGTCTTGGCTGGGCTTAGGCCCTGCAGGTCTCCTCTGTCCCTGCCTCTCACTTCATTCAGCAGCATCTTGGCCACGGAGCCTGCTCCAGGCTCTCACCATGGGGCACTGGCCACATCTCTCTGTGCCTCACTCTCTATAGGGCCTATCAGGACAGGCTCCTGAGGGTCAGGGACAGGCTGGCTTGTTCACCACTCTCTTTCATACCTGACACCTGGCGCTTGGCTGATGAACTGAGCTCTCCTCGCTGATCTCCGTGTCACCTTTCCAGTGGCCACTGGGGTCCAGTGCTCTGCACTCAGCTCCTCCTGGGGCATTTCCTGCTACCTTATTAACAATTTGTGTACTCATTTTCTTCACTCCTCAACTTGGTCACACACACACACACTCTTTCACATGCTACCTAGCACTAATAGATCAACGCTGAAGAAATAACTAAGTGAAATGTCTAAAAGCTGATGAATATGCTTTCCTAGCCCAGTAACCAGCAACTCTGGCTTTTAAATGACATATTATAAAGTGACCATTTAGTTTAATTGTTCCACTGTAATAATGTCAGAGTAAATGAAATAAATAGACCTAATAACAGAAATATCTGGAAACTACTGGGATCTGTGTTTTGGCCTGTTCCTAGGTAATCACAGGGTGTGCTTTGAAGTGAAGGGTGCTAAGAAGTGGTCTCGCTGGCCGTCTGGGAGGCCCTCTGGGAGCGTGAGAGTCACCACACTTGGGTGCACCCCAGTCAGTGAGGTAGGGGCACCTGGACCCTTACCTTTATGAAGTCCTAATGTAGAGTATGGGAAAAATCCATGGAGATTTGGGATAGACCTGGGTGGCGAAAGCCAGAGCCCACCTGGACTCAAAAAGGAAGCTAGTATGTGAAGCTTATGGAACAACTGGGTCTCCTCTGTAACACCTCGTCAGTCTCAGGGAGCAGTTCTCCTTCCTGCACAATGTTCCTCCTTTATACCTCCACTCATCTATCAGCACATGAGAATTTGTCTACATGGGTTTCGTGGTGGCACCAAAACTAAACACGATGGCTGGAATGTTCTGGCAACATCAGAGTAGGATGATCACCTTCTCGCCCTTCCCCTGCACTCGATAATCCCATCACCTCCTCCCTTCTCTTTTCAGCGGCTCATGGGCACAGGATGGCTCTGCAGAATGTGTGGTCAGTAAAAGACCTCAGTGCTTTCCAGATGAGCTTGCACCAAGCTAAGCTTTGCATATATTGGGGAAATGGATCTTTGGACTGGAATTTTTTTGAGGTTTATCCTTATAAGTTTTTTTTTATTGTTATTAATATCTTTTACATTTTGTATTTCCCTTGGGTAGCCCACCACCAATTCACCCGTGATCCATCTCCATGGTCCCTTGTATTCTTTTCTATTCCATTTTTGTGCCCTTATCCTCCCCTTTCCCAGCCCACCCTGTTCTCCCCCACCGCCCCCGCTGAGTGTCTCTCTCCTATTTGGTTTCCCTATAGTCCTGTTATAAGTGAAGCCATTCGATATTTTTCTTTTTCTTTCTGGCTTATTTCACTGAGTATGATTCCCTCTAATTCCATCCATGTCCCTGCAAATTGCATGTGTTTATCTTCTTTGAATGCTGAATAGTATTCCATTGTGTATATGTACCACATCTTCTTGATCCAATCATCTATTTTTGGACATCTGGGTTGCTTCCATACCTTTGCTATTGTGAATAGTGCCGCAATGAACATACGGGGGTGCATGTATCCTTTCGGATTAGTATTTTTGTGTCCTTTGGGTAAATTCCCAAAAGTGGTATTGCTGGGTCGTATGGGAGCTCCATGTTTAGCAGTTTGAGGAATCGCCATACAGCTTTTCATAGTGGTTGGACCAGTTCACATTCCCACCAGCAGTGTAGAAGAGTTCCTTTTTTACAGATTCAATGCCATTCCAATAAAAATCTCAACGACATTCTTCAAAGAAATAGATTGACTACTAATGAAATTCATATGGAACCACAAAAAACCTCGCATAGCTAAAGCCCTCCTAACTAAAAAGAAAGAAAATGGAGGAATCTCACTCCCTGATTTCAAATTATACTACAGAGCCATAATAATTAAGACAGCATGGTACTGGAACAAAAATAGACAGAAAGACCAATGGAACCGAATAGAATACCCAGAATTAAAGCCACATATCTATGAACAACTAATCTTTGACAAAGGAGCAAAAAAAATGCAGTGGGATAAGGACAGTCTATTCAATAAATGGTGCTGGGAAAACTGGACAGCCACATGCAAAAAAATGAAGCTAGACTACTACCTCACACCCTGCACAAAAGTCAACTCAAAATGGATAAAAGACCTGGAGGTAAGAACTGAAACCATAAAATGTATAGAAGAAAATATATGTAAAACTCTACAGGACATACATCTCAGCAAATTCTTGAAAGACAC
>PVIJ01010252.1:0-61417 GCA_004024925.1 Scalopus aquaticus | reverse complement strand
ACAGAAGCTTTTAATTTTGATATAATCCCATCTGTTTATATTGTCTTTCACTTCCTTCGCTTTGAGGGATGTGTCTTTCATGATTTTGCTGAGACGTATGTCTTGTAGAATTTTGCCTATATTTTCTTCTATACATTTTATGGTTTCAGGTCTTACATCCATTTTGAATTGACTTTTGTGCAGGGTGTGAGGTAGTAGTGATTTTTATTGGAATAGCGTTGAATCTGTAAATTGCTTTTGGTAGGCTTGCCATTTTGATAATGTTAATCCTTCCAATCCATGAGCAGGGGATGCCTTTCCATCTTCTTGTGTCTTCTTCTATTTCTTTCAACAGAGTTTTGTAGTTTTCTTTGTATAAGTCCTTTATGTCTTTTGTTAGATTTATTCCCAGATATTTGAATCGTTTGGTTTCGATTTTGAAGGGGATGGATTTCTTAATTTCTTCTTCTTCAGATTGGGTGACTTGTTTTGTGGTTTCATTGTTATCCTTTATGTAACCATTACCAATGTATAATCCCTCTGTGCTTCAAACAACCTACAAATTTTTTCTCCACTGAAAGATTACTCCAAATATTACAATCTTTCTCTGAAAGTTAATCATCAGATTATAATCAGTAATGACAATCGTTTACATGAGAAGTACTTTATTTTTGAAACCATTAGATACATGCAAACACACAATTAGGTGTAGAAAAATTTATATTCAGAAAAAGGTACTCCTAGCAAAAGGGAGACAATTAAGAGACTTATCAAAGATTCTAGCTGTTGTTTCATTATAACAGCACTTGTGAATAGAAGTAAAATTCAAGGCAAAAATGGGAGTGACAAGTATTATTTTAAATTGTCCAGAAGCCCCATTAAAAAGGATGAGGCAAAGTTAAATACTTTTACTTAATTCAACATATTAACAATTATTATTTTAGCATGTAATAATTATAAAAGTGGGCCTCCCTGGTGGTGCAGTGGTTAACCGCTGCGCTGTGGAGCTGTCGGCAGCAGCGATGCGAGTTCGACGCCCAGCCGGGGAGAATCCCACATGGTGCAGCAGACCTCTCCTGCCGCACCTGCTGCTCCCCTCAGCAGTGTATTTCTGATCTGCCTGTTCCGCTCCCCGCTCTGTCTCTGGTGAACCCTCTCGCCGCCCCACACCTCTGGCCTGTACCCCAGCTTGTATGTATAAATAAAAATAAATCTTAAAAAAAAAATTATAAAAGTTAGTAAACATTTTAGTTCTTTTTTCATGTTCAGTCTTTGAAATCAGTGTGTGTTTTATACTTAAACTACCTCTCATTCTCAGGCTAGTGGTTATTATCCTGAAACACGCAGCTTTGGAGCCCCATAATAAGGAACGTTGATACCCTCCACTTTTTTGCAAATGAGAAGCATTGAGGCCCAGAGTTTAAATGACAGGTCACTGAGTTGGGAGTAGAATCTAGGTAAATGGTCAAGTACTCTCCCTAGAGCATACCTGTCTCCCTTTGGGAATAAGAGAGGAAGGGAGAGAAAGAGAAAGAGCAGAAATGAGCACCTTCCTGTGAGAGTCAGGGATGGGGCGCTACACTTTATTTAACTCTTAAAACAACCCTCTGGAGTCAGTATCACATCTCCCATTTCCTGTATGCAATTGCTGAGACTACTGGTGCTTTTGTTGTGGAGAGTAGCAGGATGATATCAGTCCTTGAAAGCTTAAGATACTGTGAATATGAAAAGGGTGACCATGGTGGGAGTTTTGTGGGGATTACACCTATTGCCCCCCCCTTCTTTGTTACTTGATTTCTCTGTGGCACATAGAGTCTATTTAAATGGTATTGACTGGCCTTTAACTTGGAACTTTGAAGTCAAATGTACAAAAGTGAACAATGATGTCAGAAAAAACAAATAAAGCCATAATGCTAAAAAAAAAAAAAATTAGAAATGTACTGCTTACATACAAAACTTCCTGAACTTGGACTGTCATAAGTAGCACATGGCTACCCCAAGAACTCCTTCTACCAGCAACCAGTTTTGAAGATGGGACACAAGGATGGATAAAATCTCAGAAACCTCAGTCCAAGGAGGACTGTTCTTTAGCTTGCCAAGTGCCATGGTTGCATCCCTATCTTGTCCCTTCACCTGCTGCCATTGCTCCAGTAATTACAATTTGTGCACAAGGAAAGACCTCAGCTACCCCATTCGAAATAGCTGTGATCAAAGTTTCAAGTTATAGGCCAGTCAATACCATTTAAATGGTACAGTGAAATCAAGTAACAGAGAAGGGGGGCGAGAGGAAGCAAGCACTCCTGAACCAGAGAACCTGGTGACAGACCTTGATGGTGAAGCTCTCAGGGAAGATTGGACTAAGGGGGTGAGGCCAGCATGCATCTATTATAACCATGGGAGCAGTTATCCTAGGGCACAACCCCCAAGTGAGACCTGGCCCACGCCCTTAGGGATTCCATGGGTGAGTGAAAGGAAGCACAAAGTCCTTTGTAAGACCCATGCTATCTTCTTCCATAAGTGTGAAAAGCTCTAAGCTAGTAGAGGAAGCCAGTTCTCCATTTAAAAAAGCAAACCAGGATGAAAATATCACCAAATCCAGTCTGCCAGCACGGAGAACTATTTGCAGTTGGAAGCAGGTCTCAGTATTTTTTTAAGTGGGCTCCCTCCCTTTCTGCTACCTACGGGTGCAATTTCCAGCCCTTTCTCCAAAAGAAACATTTGGCTTTCTATAGAAAACCTCTGAGACCTCATGTGGCTGAAAATGGAAGAAGGGGAAAGGAGGCCCTCATCACACCCCACCCCAAAACCTCCACAGGGATTTATTTTAGGACATGCTTTGCTTTTGAAGTATGTGTTTCAGATATTATCCCCAAGCCTCATCAATAGTAGTTTTCAACTGCTCTTCCCAGGAGGTCTTGTCTCTTTTAAATTTCATTTCCTGCTGAAAAGGATAAACAGGTAACTGTTAAATGCCACTAACTGGATTCTTAACAGAAAAGTCATTTAACAGAACCTGGGCGAGACTGGGGAGCCAGGTGGGATAGGTGAAGAGAAAGGCACTCAACCAAGTGATGGACTTTCTATTATTGCTTCTCCAAGAGAGCAAACTTGCCCCACAGGAGGAGAAGATATGAATGCAAAGGGGACAGTCCATCAGCTGTTGAGTGAGACATGGATGCTGGCACCGTGCCTCACCAGTGGTGCCCTTTAGTGAAATCCTTTAACCATCATGAGCCTTGTTTACCTATCTGTTCTTTTTTTTTTTTTTAAGATTTATTTATTTAAACATACAAGCTGGGGTACAGGCCAGAGGCGTGGGCCGGCGAGAGGGTTCACCAGAGACCGAATGGAGAGCAGAACAGGCAGATCAGAAATACACTGCTGAGGGGAGCAGCGGGCGAGGCAGGAGAGGTCTGCCGCACCATGTGGGAATCTCTCCGGCTGGGTGTCGAACTTGCACGGTGAGCTTCCGACAGCACCACAGCGCAGCGCTCAACGGCTGCGCCACCAGGGAGGCCCCTACCTATCTGTTCTACGGCACAGGTGGACTGAACTCAAATGATGCATATAACATGTTTAGCAAGTGCTTAATACCTGGTAGGTATTTCACACCAGTAACAATGAATTGGCACAGTTGGGATTTGAACCAAATATTTTGATACTCTGTTTCCTACTTTACACCAAGCATTGGGTAGGGCAATAAGAGTGCATTAATAGACAAGAGAATCTGACTTTAGAGAGGCAGGCACAAAATAATAAACTCAAATACAATGTGGTAAGGATTCGGATGAAGACAGATATAGTACCCCACGAATGAAATATCTGGAGACACTGTGGATGGCATGGCAATGGGTCACTGAAAGGAGTCAATAATTACGTGTCTCTGCCTCTAGAAAGCAAGGTTCCCTAAAGCAGGAATATGGCCTTCCTTATTTATTTAGCACTGTGGCATTAAAAGCATGCACAGTGGGGGGAAGGGGATGAGGAAATGTATAAGGTGATGTTTAAATAATGAAGTTAAATTAAGAATAAGAAATTGCATGAACAAAAGTCTAGAAATTGGAAACAGAACAATATGTTTAGGGAATTAAAGGCAGGTCATGGAATAAAGTGCAGATAAAGTGTGGGGCTAGGGGAGAGGTCAGAGGAATCAGCAGGGGTAAGGCCCTGGAGAACCTTGTTTACCAAGCTCAGTGTGGTGCTAGTGTGGGTCATGACTCAAGTGTGAAAGGTCAGAGTAGGCAGCTGCTGAGGACAGAACAGGATTTGAAATCTCTGCCTTGACATTAAATTATGCTTTCTTTTCCTGTCTGCGAAAGTACCTATGATTTTTGTGGGGTTTTTTTTGGCCATCGAAACCAAAGTAATACTACATGAACCAAAAACAGTTGTCCTCACTCCTCCAATTAGTTTATTAGTATTGATATCCAGATCAGTTGTCACAACAACTGTATCAGGTAGGTCATTTACAAATGAGTAGGTCAAAGCCCAGAGAGGTTGAGTGACTTGTCCCAAATCACACAGTATGAAGGTACCAGAATCCATTTTCTTAACTACCAGGTTATTTCAATCTTATCTTACAGTTTACCATTTCTCTTTGTTTAAGTGCATTCATTGTTTAACTCATTTGATGATTTTATTTCTATAACTTTTTCAATTCTAGAATTTTTATTTAGTTCTATTAAAATCTACTTTTTTGTCATATTATCCTGTACTTTTCCTACTGTTTCTACTCCCTCATTCACCATTAAACATTTAAAACATATCTATTCTCTCGGGCCTCCCTGGTAGCTCAGCGGTTAAGTGCTTCGCTGTGGAACTGTCAGCAGCGGCGACACGAGTTCAACACCCGGCCCGGGAGATTCCCACATGCCGCGGCAGACCTCTCCTGCCTCGCCCACTGCTCCCGTCAGCAGTATATTTCCGTCGGTCTGCCTGTTCTGCACCCCACTCTGTCTTTCGCCACCCCACGCCTCTGGCCTGTACCCCAGCGTGTATGCATTAATAAATAAATCTTTAAAAAAAAAAACTACTCTCTTAAATTGGTCTATTGTCTTCAGTTTATAAGATATTAACTTTTTCATTTATCTAATGACTCACTCATGGTATCTTCTTTTTTTCCTCTTGCATGAAATACAACTTTAAAAGTAAACATCATTAGGAATTTGCTGTTGTTGTTTTGCTTTTAATTTTGTGTTTGGTGAGAGACCTTCATGTAATGGGATGTTCAGACATTTTTAATGTGCTAGTCTTAGGTTGAATTTCTAACCTAGCAACCCAGGGTAGTTGATAGAAATCTATCCCCCATGCTCATCAGGACTGTCCTTATTTCATTTTCTGGTCAGTCATTCTCATCGGTCACCAACTCAGGGAGCTTGCTGCCTCTCAACAATCATCTCCATGGGATACCGAAATGATAGTCCCTAAGAACCATATGCACTTCCCATATTTTCATAGGGTCATTTTGTTTATTTCCTTCTCACTGAACATTGCACTATCAGTGAGTTTGCTCTTCATTCCTGGCACATAGGAATTTCTCCTATTTGCCCAACAGCCTGGCAAGACATTTTTGTGTGTGTGATTCCACCAGCATCTCTCTGTAATTGAGAGGAATGTTCCTTGACAGCTTAATCTATCAAACTGACCAGAAGGTTTTGATTGCACATCTAGATATTAGTCTTTCCCATTAGGCTCTCTGTTCATAGAGGGCAGAGATCTTTGTCTGATTCATCTTTTTATCCTAAATCATCAGGCAATGCCTAGGCCAGAAAAGGAAGCATAAAGAATTGATCAATGAATAAAAAATGAATTAACCAGCTTTCTCTCTCATTCTAAAATGAAATTAAAGACTATACACTAATTATAGAGAAAGGTGACACCAAAAATCCATGGAAAGCTATCCATGTTCTAGGAAAGGTCATGCTGAACAAACTGAGTCTAGCCCTTCAGCAACTGGAGTCACTACTATTGACTACTTCCTTCTTGAAAAGCAACTGCTATTAATTATGGTGCTAGTCTGGCAGAAGTTTAGCAGGCTAGGCTCTTGAGTGATGGTTCTGCCACCCAGTTAGCACATACCAGTGTCCTTCTATAACTATAACTGGAACATGATCAATACCACACAATGTGCAATGATGTAATTTTTCTACTGGTACTCTCAGGGTTTTGTTAAGTTCACATAATCAAAGCACCTAGCACCCATGCCTCAAAGCATGGCACAGAGTAGGCACTAAGTTAACACTTAATGTGCTTTATTTCTTCTTTAACATTTAAAAAAATCCATGAGTAATCTATTGCCTCCCAGTCACTGTATTTAGTGCTAGAGACAGAGAGGAATAAAGCATAGCCTCTGTTTTAAGACTAAATTAGAAAAGGACTATCCTGGTAAAATTTGACAATAAAAATTTATCCTAACTGTCCTTTTATTTAAGGTGAAAAGACATCGCACATCATCCCACCACCCTAAAATGCCTCATAAAATATAATAAAATAACATTTCCTATACTGGTTTATTAATATTCTCTCATCTCAAGGAGGAATACAGTTCCCAGTGAATATATGAGCATAGAAGAGAGGAGATAATAAAAGGAAACTACTGACAAGACTTTTGGGTTCCTATTATTACTATAATCCCATAACCTAGGATTATTGTTGAACTTAAGTAGAAATGCATAAATGTGCTGAAATATTTGCACACATATGTTGATGTGGCTCATCCATTTATATGGCCCTAGATATGGCGTGACTTCTTATTCCACACATATTCATTGAGGATTTTCTATGAGCAAGGTTTATTTAGATTTTGTAATGGATACAGTAGACAAAAAAAAAAAAAAAAAGATAAAAATCCTACCTCCAAGTGGCTTACAGGCTTAAAGGTAAGATAGACATGTATATAAATCACTATGATATAACATAGAAAAAATGCTTAGGAGAAGAACAGAAAAAAGGACTATGGGAGTTCCAAAGAAGGAAAGGTCACTTCCTGCTGAGAGATTAGATAAGACTTTATTACTATAAACTTTATGCTCAGCCTTGAAAGAGACTGTAGCCCTGCGGAAGGAAGAGATTGTGTATTGGCAAAGAAGGAAGGTGAGTTTAGGTGGAGAGAATAGCGTAGGTGACAACAGAGAGGCAGAAATTTGGCTAGAGATGCATAAGGGGACAAAAAGGACTAAAGAGAATTAAGGCTGGAAAGGAAGGTTGAACCCAATTGCAGGGACTTTGAAGGCACCCTGATTTACCACTCTAGGACACAGGACAGAGAGTGCTTAGCATATGGTAGTGCTTAATTAATACTACAGCAACCTTGTGGCAGGAACCTGTTCCCCAAGTGCACACAGGAAGCTGTCATCTCTACGAGCAGGCAATTACAACCATTCCAAATACTCTCCCCTGAACCCTGCAAAGCACATAAAATACTCACTGCAAAAGGTCACCCAGCAAACAGCTCTGATCAATCCTGGCTTAGGCGGAATCAAATCCTCTAAATAAGATCCACTAGATGCAGTGTCAGGAAGGTCAGAAACAATCCTATTTCACATCTTGAAGCATTTTCACCATGTGGAACATTTTAGAAGAAGAAGGGAAAGGGAAGAAGAAAAATACCTTCCCAGAAATAATAGAATTCCAGGTAATTAAATGTTAAATGATCACAAAGTAAGCAAAGAACTTATTTTGGCCTCCACCTCCTCCTGGTGATCTAAAAAGCAGTTGATTTCAAAGACGGCCATGCCAGGATTAAAAATGGAGCTTCACACCTCCCCTCCTTTGCTCCCCCTGGGTGTTCCCACTGTGTACCTTTGTCGAATTCACTTGAAATGTTCCATGATGAGGTAGGCACTAAGTCAGCAGTGACTGACAACTCTGTTTCTGAAAAGAAAAAGAAGGGAGGGGAGAAAGACAAGGTCAATATTAAATACAGTAACTTATGGGCTGTTAGAAGCATTACAAGAGATTTCCAAGGGCCCTGGCTTCTGAGAGAGACCACTGCAATCCCATAGCGTATTAAATACGAATGACTGTTCTCCATGCCCAAGTTACAGAGGCTATCCAGAGGAACAAGTTGCGGGCCAAGTTGGAAGAGTTTATTCTTTAAAAAACTGGCTTGAAAATTAAAATACCAACATTTCATAAAAGAAAATGACCAAACATGATCAAACATAACCTCTTCCTTTTCTTGTTAGAAGACTAGTTTTAGGCTAATACATTCCCCAGGAATATAATCCTCCCAGGAGGAATAAGAACAATTTTGCTCCAGCTCATTTCATTTGTTGTGTTTGTGAATGAATAGCATTTTCCATATTGAAACTTTAAGTCAAGACAAGTGAAAGCTAAGTATTTGAGTAGTCACTTGTGGTGATGTATGTTTAAAGGTAATTTTCAAAACCACCATAAGTTAAAGCATATTTTATTTACATATTTGTAAATCAGCAATCTAAAGCAATCTCTTCAACAACACACTATATTATACAATTGATGTTTCCATGGTGGGTTTTGAACATTTAAGACATCCATGATAGCATCTTATTAACACATTTTAATATTAATAGGATTACAATAATCTTCCCAAGGCCAGGCCATGTCAACACACACACACACACACACACACACACACACACACGCACGCACACACACAGTTTCAGACTTTGAAGGCAGTCCAGGATCTCAGAGAGCCAGAGGTCATTATATACGCAACATCATGCTGTCAATTGCCATTCTTTCACTCTAGTACAGACACAATTAATTTAAACAATTATAGTCCTTTTAGCCTTTTAAAACTGGGATCTACCTGACAGTCTTTTCAACACAATAACCTAGGTAGTCACAAAAAATGGATGAGTTTGAATGCAAAGTGAACTTCAGTAAGTGAAAGACTTGGGATTCAAATCTGGTTGTGTCTGACTCTTCTACCCACATACCTCCTAGCAGCCCAGTCTGCCTAGCACTCAAGTCTGTGAAACTTGACTTTGTTTTCACCTTTCCTCTCTATGGCTCCACCTTTTCACCTAGTTAAATACACTTTTTACATTTCCTTATTCACTGATGGGGACTGTCTGCCACATAGCCATAGAAGCTACCACAGCCATCAGGGAGCTCTGCCAAGGCCAGGATGTTTACCCACTGAGTGCTTGCAAAGGCCCCCTTCCAGTTTGTCTACCTGCCACGCACAACAGAGACAAAGGGTTGTTTGGTTTGTGTGGACCTGCTTGACTTCCCTCTCTCCTTGTCCTAGAAGCAGGTGGGAAAGAAAGTAAACAAACCACACATACCCTTCCTACCCCAAATGGCCCTGGTTGCCTCCTATGTTTTAAGCCAAAAACAGCACAGATTCTTTTAAAGGGACCTAAAGTCAGATGAGCGGCAATGGCATTAAAATACTCACAATTCCAAATTATGAAACCAAAAGGAAAAATTCACCCAAGTAGGAAAACTACTTAATCCAAAACCCCAGTCGAAGGCAGAGCTTCTGCTGTCAACCACTTGTCCTAGGAATGGTTATTTCTCACAGGTGATTTCCCCAGGAAGAGCTAATTGTCTACATTCGAGGGCCCTCCGAGTATGACTCCAACCGCAACACCATTCTGACCCCCATCTTGCTGCCACCCACTTTGGCTTTTTGAATAATGGCCTCTTGTTTGCAGTATTAGGGACTACTGGTGTGCCTTACAAAAAGGTTCAGGAAGCTCTGCAATACCCAGACTTCGGGGAGCTTGGGAATAGTCGCATGGCAGCCACGGCTGCATTTCAGGCAAGGAAGCAAATGCTGAGGAAGTGGTGGGATGAAGACAGATCTTGACAGTATTTATGTTCAATATTTTCATAGCTTCATCTTACTGCTGCTCACAGTTAAATTGCCAGAAATATAGGTTTCATTTTACAGTATTAATTTTATAGAATGTTAGCTATATGTCACTTGGTTTTTCTAACCTGAGTTTGAATTGCTGGTTGAAAATAATTTGGGCCAATGATAAATGAATGGATTCTTGGCACTGCAAATAGGGAAACTGTTCTCCACTATCCCTGGACACTAATTACCACTCGATTCTCCGGCTACAACAAAGATAATTTCAATTCACAAGCTCATTAAGTGATCATGATATTTCTGAGGAATTTTGTCCTCAGTCTCAAAAGCTATTCCTTTAGATAATCACATGTTCAGATTCTCAGATAAGATGATAGTAAAAACAGATAAGAATATTTTAAAATATGAATAACCTCCCTGGAAAATACCATCTTCCAAGGCTACAATTTTTTAAAAAGAAAGGTTGATTATTTTGTATGAAAGTTTAATGTTAGTAATTCCCTCTCACAAAAATGGTGCTTAAGAAGTTTTATTTTTCCTGAAAGGAAGGCTGAAATTTAAATAAGAAAAAGTGACACATCTCAACTTGATCTCTGTTGATTCCAGGGTGAGCAACTTTAGTGAGAGAGACAACCTCCAGTCTTAATACTGTAGGAACTGCACTGTGAATTCAGCTCTTCTCCCATTCTCCTTGCTGTCACTAAAGTATGAGATATTTAATACCAGGCTAGCAGCCTCTCTAAAACTATTATGTTCATAGCAAATCAGTTTCTAATTAGGAAACAGTAGTCTACTTAATGGAAATACTCATCTAGATAAAAATACTAATTTCTGCCATTTTGTGATTATAGAATGTGACTAAACATTTTTGACCTCTATTTTCCCATCTGTAAAATAGGGACAGTAAAAATCATCTCACAGGACTGAGGTAAGCATTAAATTAGATAATGGACCCATGAGGTCCTACATGGTGCCCAGCCGAGAGTGGACACTCGAGCTCTCTCCTGTCTTCCCTCTCTCTCTGATAAGGCAGATAGCAGCCAAACTATAAGTGGACATATGCCCATTAGCTCCTATGTCATTGTCTAGATTTGAAATAACACATTCACCATGCTTTTAGAAAGACTCTCTATTTCACATGCCTTACTAATCCAAGCCAGTCTTTTCATTTTGTGAGGTTTTCCTGAATTGGTCACCAGTTTTCTAAGAACATAAGTGTTTGTATGTGGTTTTATTCAATTTGGCAAATTAAACATGTTTTAGAAAACTCCAACCCTTATCTTTCCTGACTTCTGCAGGAGAGGAAACAATTCTTCTCCCAATTTGATCAATAGGAGCTATTATCTTTGCAGTTTCTGTGATGATTGACTTCTTGGCATTGACTCTGCAAACCATAAGGTTTTGGTATTTAAGCCTGAACAGTGGGAGTGTTATTTGGAGGGAAGGGGGGGGGGGAGCCTTGAATCCTCCTCATTGATAAAAGCCTGTGCTCTCTGAAAGGATTACTGGTTCCTCTCAGCAGTTGGCAGGTAGAGACCCAACGTTCACAGGATGCAGTAGCTCTTCCAAGAAGCACCCAGACATGCCACATCCTGTATCCTGGTTCTGTAACATGTGAAGTTACAAAGGCAGAGACCAGAATACTGCAACGGGTACATAAGGGACCAAGAGGCTACCCAGTGCCTTTCCTGACCATTATCAATGAATCCAGGAAAGGTGAATCCAGGGCCAGGAATTACATATCAAACTATGTTCTTTGTAGCCATAGGATTTTGTGGAGGTAGAAGGGATGTGAAAGAATTTGGGGGTATAGAGGACAAGCATAAGGTTCTTGTTTAAACCTCTTATATGGTTCAGTCTCCTCATTTTACAGATGATGAAAGTGAAGCACACGGTAATCAAGAGACTTGGCCAAAATCAGAAAAGTTTTAAGACAGAGCCAGGTCTCAGAGATGGCTTAGAAATAAATGCATGCTGCAGACAGAGCCAGGTCTCAGAGATGGCTTAGAAATAAATGCATGCTGCCCTCTTACTGAGCTCCATTTTCATTAGTCTGTGACCCTAACATATAATACTGAGTTCAGGGAAATCACAGAGAATTCCCAAATAACAGGGTCAGTTACACAAGGGGCATACTCCCTTCTCTGGCAAAAAATAAAATTAAATTAAAAGGTCTCTGCTTGTGATGGCTTGGGAGGGAGATGAGGAGGAATAGTCATAAGTGAGGAATTACTATGCTCAGGGTCTACGAGAACCTCATAATCCTCCAAGACCTCAAATTTGGATTTCTGATGTAATCTTTACCAGAAGTCATCAATAGAGCCACGGAGAAAGAGAGCACATATCTGTATTTCACTATAAAGTCACATTTTCATATAATCTATAATGACTGTAAATAGCACAAGTACTGTACGTATGGCAAAACATTTGTTCAAGAAAAATTTGAAATGTATCAAGATTTGTGGTAGTCCTCATATTTATACATAGAAGGCACTAAAAGGAAATAAAACAGTTGACTAGAGACTGCTTGAGCTCAGGGAGCTTCTCAACAGTTTTACAAGGTAGATTCCATTATTTTCTCCATTTTAAGATTGAAGACCCGCGGCAAAGATAGTGAGGCACTTTCCTACTCAGCTTGTTGAGGTAGGGGGTGGGGATTATGATCAAATCCAGACAGTCTGGAGGCAGAGCCAGAGTGTCTCCAATTGTGATATATGAGGGAGGGGACGATGGTCGGGGGGAGGTGAAAGATGTACCCACTTGCTCTCCAGCTTAAGTCTCCTTCAGCCCCAGAGGTCTTCTGTGGAACTCCAAGCTCTGGAGAATGTAGTTACCTGCCCCATCAAAGCTTGTGTTCACTAGCCCTAAAACCCAGACATAAAGGGAGGAGAGGAAATACTTTTTGAATCGCACTTAACTGACTTTATTTTCCCTTTGAAAATACTATTTAATTTTTTAAATCTGTTAAATTAATATTACGGGTCACATGTCATGCTTGTATAAAGGACTCATGCCACACACATCTTAAAGTAAATAAAAGTAGTTTATATATTTTTGAAAACTATCTTAAAAGCTATTATACTTGGGGGTCTCTTTCATAGAACTCTAGAGATTCAGTCACTTATTCTTCATTCAATACACATGTGTATTGTCAGTTTCTATGTATAAAAATTGTGATGAAAAAACTTGACCCGCTGCCTACCATTTTTCCAAAAACTGACATTCTAAAGGAAAAGGAGCACAGGAATACAAATAAAAATTTAAACTATGTATACGATAAGAATAGGAGTGGACAGAAATGGCCTCTCCATTCTATGAGTCGTCCCACTCACTCCCAACAAGGCTTAAAAAAAAACCCAGAAAACACAAAGAGTATTGAATTAAATATCACAAGAAAAAATATAGTTCATAGCTCAAAAAAAAAATGCTAAAGCCAAAAAGAAAAGGACACACTAAGTAAAAGTTGACAGGGAAGAGGTCTGTGCACATCTGCACTTTGGGCAGGGGAGAGCTGCTGTTTGAATGCTCATTTGAACACCCAGGTACACCCTAGGCCTGAAGAAAATCTAAGGTTCTTGTCTAAAGTCCTTACCAGAGACTGGGAGAGCTCCCGCATTTGTGGGAAGAGGCTGAAAATACTTCCCCTAATGGCTGCTAGGATACTTGTAGTCCATCCAGGACCTGGGTAGGGTGGAGAAGCATCTCCACAAAAGTGCACACTTTACCCAAGTTTCTCAATGGTTACAGTTTGTATAATTGTAATAAAATATCATAACCATGAACCTGACATTGCTGCAATGTTTGTATACAGTTCTATGTCATTTTAGCACATATGCAAATTCATGTAATCACCACTGCAATTACGATAAAGAACTATGTCCTCGTCACCAAGACCTACTACCTACCCCCTTATAGTGATACCCATCCCCCTCCTCCCAACCAGCCCTAACCCAGGGCAGCCACTAATCTGTTCTCCATCTAGATAATTTTGTTGTTTCAAGGATGTCAAATAATTGGACTCATACAATGTTTTGAGATCCACCCAATTTGTTATGTGTATCAAGTTTGTTCTTTTTTACTCATGAATAGAATTCCATGGTATGGATGTACCATGGTTTGTTCAACCATTCACCTTGGACAAGTGATTGTTTCCATTTTCTGTCTATTAGAAATAAAGCTGTTATGAAAATTTAGCCTTTTGTGCTAAATTCTTTATTTTAGTAAGAAGGAAGTTAAATCTAGAAAGGAGAGGCACTGTATGCAATTAACAATAATAAGCAAAAAAATTAGGAATATGTTGAAAATTCAAATAAGCCTTAACTCAAAAAATATGTGAGTGACAAAAGGTAAACCAAGGGTAAGTAAAGGGCTTGAGGCAGCACTGAGGAAGAGCAAATACTCCAGTCTGGGAGGGAGAGCCCTAAAAAATCAGGAACTGGGAAAGATTGTTCCAGCCTGAGAGGAAGTCTGAGTATTCCAAGCACTATGGTGTATTAGATGGACAAACAACTCAGTAACAGTCATACTCAAATAAACAATAGCAACTTTTCTAAAAGGTAAACAACTGTAATTTCAGAATCCAGGCGTTCTGGTATTTATTTTTTCCTTAAAGACAAAAAGGAAACATCACAGTTAGTTCACTGGGAGACAGGATCTTCTTAAGGCTTGTGCAAAGTGCCTCAAACTTTGATCTTCCTTAAGAAGTTTCAATGTGTGAACTCAAAGTTAGCACCCCCTCCATCACCCTCTACCACTAGACTCAGAAGACTCTTAGTGTAACAAAAGTTCTGTATTCAGAGCAAGCTGGCAAAGACAACAACAACAACAACAACAACAAACCAAACCAAAAACAAAACAGGAGGGAGCATGCATGCTGGAAAACACTTAGCTCAGAAATTGGTCTTATCTCCCTACCAAGGTTTCAATTCATTTCATTTGGGTGCTACAGACACTTCAGGTTTCCAATGACAACAACAAACTTCAGTCTTTTCTCCTGGTTTCTACTTGACCCCTCTTGATTATATACTCTTCCTCTCTCAAAAGTACCTCCTGGCAATTTCTCCTTCTTACTCATCCTTCTGTTTCAACTGTCTTTGCCTATTAAAGTTTGCCATTTAATTTTCCCCTTTGTATGGTCCAAGTACACTTCCATTTCATATTCCAAAATCCATTTTGTAATAATAATCTATTACCTACTAATTATCTCTGATCAATTCAAAGTTACCTGCCATTCAAAAGAAAAAAAGAGATCCAAGAAAGATGCTTTCCTAAGTCTCAATTCCATAACAGCCTGAGAGAGCTTATTACTGACTCTTGCAACATTAATGAAGTCTTGGTTAAGTGCTATATACATGGAGATGAAATTAAGCTGTGCTGCACGTTCCCTAAAGTCGTAGTATGTAGTCAATAGTTTGGAAAACTAGATGGCCACATAGGATTTCTTTAAAAACTCCTTACTTTCACCTGGAGTTTAATGTTATTTTATGTTCATTTCTTTGTTCATTGACTCCTTTGTTCATCTACCCAATAAATATTTACTGGGTACGTACTCTATTCCATGCTAGCTAAGAGCTAGATATGTGCTGGATGGTGAACATAATCAAGACCATTCCTTACATTATGTAGTTCAATATGTAATAGGGACACAGAAAAATAAAGAGTTAAAATATAGTATGATAGCATTATGTACATGGTAGAAGTTGTGATGGGGGCAAAGGGTCTTAGGAGTCTTGGAGGATCCTGTCTTGACCAGAGATTTTGGTGATGAAACTTACATGGCTTATGGAGAAACAGATGTTTAGATTGACAAAAAAAGTCTGGTTAATCTAATTTCTTCCTTAGAGCAAAAGGGAATTTTCTGCAACAAGTAAACAAGAATGGAGAATTGGTAAGGCAATCGCCGAGCCAAAAAGGTCCTTATCATCATGGAGACAGTTGGTCTACAGTGGGTACATATTTATCTGTCATAATCACATATTCTGCCTTTCCTGAAGAACTAGACAACTAAAAGGAGTCTTCTACTAAAAACAGGGAATACCTCCCTAGGCCTGGTGATTTGGCTCTTACCCTTATACACTAAGTAAATATTTCAAACATCACTGGGTCTTTGTGCTTTCATCTCCTTAGCGACATAAATATCTGCTGGGAATGGGGTAGTGTAATTTGTTTTAAGAGGTTCTGAATTTCGCAGTTCCTTTTACTATCCTAATTTATTCTTGGCTCTGGAAAAAGAGAAGATAATTGTTCATCCAACATGGTACTGTGCACAGGTTAAATGACTTCAACTCTACTTGCTTGTTTAGGGACAATGAAATTAAATGTATAAAACAGAATATGTGATGAACAAGTTCCATCTACTTGAAATAGCATGATTTTGACATCAATAAAATCTTTCTTGTATTTGAACCTTAAGTAGGATACTTCCGTTTCAAGCTATGTTTAAATAAAAAAAACTCTGTTGTTTAACAGGAAAATAAAACAAATCTAACATAGTGATATTCAACTCACTATTGAAAACACAAAAATTGGTCTTACTCTAATTTTCAACTTTTAAATTTGCACTTAGTCCTATGGTCCATGAGTTCTTTATCCATCAGTGAGAAAGTGCTCTTTCATTCTAATAGGATGGTAAATTTCTTGAAGGCAAGGATCATGTCTCAAAGTTTCTTTGTGTCCTTCCTGGTTTCTACATAAACCTGGAACAGACTAGATGGGAAGAAACACAGCACAAGGATGAAGGGTGTTGTGTTGACTTTAGAGTCAGATATATCAAATGTAGCTTATTACCTTAGCAAATTAATTCACACCTCTGAGTCCCAGTTCCTCATCCAGAAAGTGGGCACAATATTAATGGCCTGTAGAAAAATATTCAGTGAGGAGTTCATTGCCCTGCAGCAAAGTATCAGCTATTATTTGGAAAAGATTTGTTTACTTAACATAGGTAAAGCTTAATTTAATGCAGTGATTTCCAAACTCAGCTGGGGAACATGTTAAATAGAGATTCTAGGATCCCTGTCCTTAAACTGATAAATTTTCTTGAGTCTTACATAACCATTCTAGCACTGATCCTTTACAAATGACCATTTTAGGGAAATTCTAATAAGGATATGCCTTCAGAAAACTTAAAAACAGTTTAAAGGAACTGAAAAGTTTGATGTAATTTAAGAATTGAGAGGAATGAGAGCTGGCAGACTAAAACTGAACTCTTGCTTTTGTCACTAAATTTCAAAAGTAATCAGCAACTTCAATATGGAGACAGCTCAATGAATATTAACCAAGAATAAAATTGGCTGTTCAAAGTCAAATATCAAGGTTTCTCTTATTGGGTTGACCAACAGTTTAGCTCAAAAGGCCTGCAGAAGGAAAATGATCATCTATAAAGGGCAGGGCAGTATTATCACAGTCTTTATGTTGTGTAGCATCTCAATGGCTGGTAATTTTATATTTGTGGAGCTCTCCATCAATTGGGCAAATGGACCACACTTTAAACTGTGTAGTCAGCCTGCTCTCAGCATAGAAGGAGAGAGAAATAAAACCCTTTTCAGCTTTGATTCTTAGCTACTTAAAGCATTTACAAAAAGAAGCCCACTTTGGATGCAGTTGAAAAAGCTATTAAGATTCCAGGCACCTTATAGTAATACAAGTACCTTGTATTTAGGTAGCACTTTTCCTTTCAAGAAAGTCTGTACACAGAACAGACATTAGCTCATGACTCCACATGCAAAGGATCAAGGGCCGAGATAATCATACCCTGGCTGGAGTTGAAGAAACCCAGACTCAGTTAGAGAACTTGTCCAAGGTCCCCTGGCATGTCATCAGCTGCCAGGAGAAGGTGACCATGATCTTCCCTCTCCCAAACCTGGCTCCACACAGGCTCTTGATTACACAGCCTCTTCCCCAGTTTTAAGGTTTGTTTTTCTAATCTTCTCTAACACACTGTTATTTCAATCATTTCAAAGCAGTAAGGAGTAAAATTTTAAAAATTATTTATAAAAAAACCATTGAATGTATAATTTGTACCTTCTGGCTATCTCTAGAAACCAAGTGTTCAATATAATGGGATTGAGGGACTCCTGGATTAGTGGAAATTATTTTAATCAGGAAAATAAATTTAGGAGGATTACTATTATCCTGCAAGATAGGAAGATAGTTTTGTTCCAGTAATGTTAGCCTGGGCGTGTAGGATCTAGATGGCTGGCAATTTTCAAATACTTAATTTGCTTTAAATTGCTCCAGTTCAAAATGCTTTGCCCATCTGGACTGGGTTTCCTGTACCATGTCATTATTGATAGCCTGGGGAGATCAATAATTAAAATGAAATAGAGGGAAACATTATGCAGAGCGTTAAGTTGGAACCAGAATTCGTTCCCCTAGCCTGCTCCCCTCCACAGAAAAAAAAAAAAGAATCCCTTCCCAGAACCTCTTAAATTTTTTCCTCTTCTGAAATTCCAGTGTTTTATCTCTTCCTCTCCGAACACTTTATACTTTATAAGGTGATTTACAATTACTAGCGTGTACATCTTCTTTACTAATATTCCATATTTCTTGAGCCTAAGGATGAGGTCTTACTTATCTCCACATTACTCACAGCATCAACTGTTTCCTTGTACACATAACAGACACTCAACAAATGTTTTTTGAATGCCTCCATGATGTAACAGCCATACTTCCCATATATTATCGCATTCTTTCATATAAGGCTGTGTGACAAGGTGCAAAATGGCCATGATTCACGATTCATTTGTTCCTATACCCACACTTTTTTGCAACTCCCCCCATGAAGAGATGAAGTTTATTTCCCCACCTTGAATCTGGGCTGGCTTTGTGATTTACTTTGGCTAACAAAATATGGCAAGATCAGCTTACCTCAGTCCAGATCAAATAAACCTCATACAGCCCATTGATTCATGAGATAGAAGAAATGCTTGTCACTTAAGTCACTAAGTTTGGGGTGGTTTGTTATATACCATTACTTACAGGTAGCAGATACTCATTTACAGATGAGAACACTTAAGATTCAACAAGGTGAGGACCTAGCCTAACCCCAAACAGTGAAAAGGCCAGGATTTGAATCCAGTCATGCAGATTGCAAAGCCCACAATCTTTCCATGAAGTAAACTGACTAAATTTCAAATAATCTTGAGCATTCAGAAATAAGTTTGAGAAGCAAAAGGCAAGAGTGAAATGGGGGAGGAGCTTCCTTTCACTGCTGTGAAGAAGGAAGGAGAAAAGCTACTAAAGGTAACCACCTTGGTCTGACAGAGTTGTGTTTCAGTAGTTCACTTGATCAGATTTAGGAGATGCAAAAGCATAGGGTCTCTTTCAAACATGATGTGGAAGGGATAATATTTCTATATCTGAAACACAGAGCTCAATAAATAGCAATAACAACTACTCAAAGTTGGTGATTTTGTTATTCTTTTATATGCTTTTTTCCCATACTCTTTATCCCATACTCTTAGAAAAATAATTTTGCATGTAGTTAGTTTTATGACTATTTCCTTCCATCATCAATCTGCCATGACTGATTTTCAGACCTGAAGAAAACCATTTGAACTGGTTCAGGGGAACAAGGTCTGCATCTCAAATGTAGTTCTACCTGCAGTTTTTAAACAGCCTTGGTATTTGTGGCTGCAGGCATGGGAACTTTTCACAGCAATGCAAGACCATGCTTCAGACTTGCCCAAAGAACTCCTCTTATGTTTAAAGGGAGGGCTCTTCTTTTT
Source organism: Scalopus aquaticus (assembly GCA_004024925.1). NCBI lineage: Eukaryota > Metazoa > Chordata > Mammalia > Eulipotyphla > Talpidae > Scalopus > Scalopus aquaticus. Next base: position 41,908 of record PVIJ01010252.1, on the reverse strand, counting down.
CCCTTAGCTGTCAAACAGCAGCATTTCAGGAGTCCTTTCTAAGTCAGGTGCAGTGAACAGGAACGACCAATGCTACTGTGCACTTGATGGATGGGGAGCCCTGTTTGCTCATGTGTTTCACCCATCAAGATTGGCTACTTGATCTCTGGTTGATAAGAGAATGTTCTTAATGGTTACTCTCCTCAGAGAGGTATACAACTTCTCCATATGGTCATCCATTTTAAGTTATGGATGACCAAAGTATTTGGGGGAATTTGTTGTATTTGGGGAATGGCTTGGGAGAAAGAAGAAATCTTATGGGCTTCATTTTGCTGCCTCCCTCTGGTCTCCTACTGTGAGATCATCTATTAAAAGGACTCTCTTCTGCAGACCTTCCCCCAGTAGCTTTCTCTGTTTCCTCATGTTTCCCTAACAGCTGTCACAAGCTTGCCATCAAACCAGTGCATCCTCAACATGTCAAAGAAATGTATTTAGCAATCTTTTAGTAGCAAAGATTTTAAAAGTTTAACACAAAATCTAAAAGCCATAAAAAGAAATGTGACAAATTTGATTGCATTAAAAATATTTCTACAAGGCAGTTGAAACTTAAAATGCAAATGACTAGCTCTCCTAATATAGTAAGTAAAAGCGCTTACAAATACTCAAGAAAAAAATCCAAGCATGCAATATTAGGCAAAGGATGTCAACAGACAATTTATTAGAAAAATACGTGGTTCTTCAACATATGAAAACATACTAGGCTCACCAACAATATTAGAAATTTGAATTAAAGTGTCAATGAAATGTCATTTTTCTCAAATCAGATTGGAAATTAAAAGACTTTGAAAACTTACTGTGTTGAGGTGAATATGAGGAAACAGTGGACCCTTATATGAACGGAATATAAACAGGTACATTCCCCTTTCCCATTGTTATATCATGTTCTCCACACTGACTATGAAATAGGAGTCATAGACAATCAGTAAGAAAGGTAAAAGACACAAGGGTCAGCACATTTCATGACAATGAAGTTGGTGATAGTAGACTGGTGATGGTAGGCCCCTCAGGGATTAAAAGTTACCAAAAGTCCTCCCTAAAGTGTTCCCTTTTTTGGTGTGCAAGGACATACCTTAAAAAAATTTTACCTTAAAAAATCAAAAGCATTAATTTCTGATATCTGCAAACTTTTCCAGATAGCAGATCTCAACAGGTAAAGCAATTAAATCACCGATAATATAACAAAAATGAAATCTGCTATGTGGACAAACCAACCACAGACATGGGAGACAATGGTGGCCACAGGGGTGAAGAAGAGATACCTCTCCCTACAAGTCACTGGGGATTGACTGTTTTTTGTTTTGTTTTGCTTTGTTTATGCAGCCAGGTGTAAAATGCCTGTCTGGGTGCTCATCAACAGATATGGTATTGTTCCAAATGTATATATAGCAAATAAGCAAACTAAGAAATGATCACATTGCCTTGACTTCACAAAATAAGACGTTATTTAGCTGCATGTTAGCAATTTGGCAACCCAAATCTTTGAAAAATGGCTGCGAACTATAGATAAATATGTTCCAATGTTCTGAATGGCAAAGTAGAAGTCACAAAACCCATGCAATAAAGCCAACACACAAATTGTAAGTGAATCTGCCAGTTCTTTGCTAAAGATTGGGGTTTCAAGTTTATACATAGTTTTAACATGCCTTTCAACTATAACTGCCTTATGTTAGGAGAATTCTGGGTACTCTATTAAAATGCCAAGAAAAGTGAGTTATTTTTCCTTCCCCTGCACTTTTTTCATTTTTAAAGAAAGGAAGAGAATATGGCTTTTAACATTTTTGTGTGTAAACATATGATGGGCTTGGGAAGATGATACAAAAGAAACTGGATTTTCAAACAGAATTGAGAAGCTGGGAATCAGTGTCATTCAATATTTTTTTATCTTTGACAAAAATACAACTTCCCTTCTCTGGAAAAGAGGTTTGTGATTTTGTTCTTAAGGGTAAAAAGGTTTATAATAAAACAAAAAAGTCTTCCTGGATGTCAAAGAGCTCATAAAGGAAAGACATTTAGATGAGTTTGGCACATAAATCAGAAACATGCAGAAAACTTTCAACTATTTGGGAACTTTCAGAAACAGTATCAGTATTCCCAAGACACTCCATTCACCCTCCTAAGGGCAAATTTGGAAACTGGCAATTTAGTTTGGCATTGGAGAGTCAATGAATTACAGGACAGGGTGGGGTAGGGTAAAGCAAGTCCTCCCTAGACTTTCATGTCTGAAGACTCAAGTTCAAAGTGCTCCTTAGGTTTTCAGCCAAAATATCCTCCCACCACAGCCTTTTCTTTCTGGGCAAATCTAGGTGTTCATTTCAACAATGAACATAGATTCTATGACCTCGATAGGCCCTGTGGCCATGTCAAAAGACACAGCACCATGTTTAAAAGAACACCTCAGTTTTATTTCAACAGTACAACTTTAGTGACTTCTGGGTGCTAGTGGGACCATCAGGAAGGTATATGAGGGTAGCTCCCTCTTAAGGAGCTGACAGCTAAGAGAAAAAAGCGAAAATGGAGAAAATTTGAAATGAGACAAGACTGATCCTAAACCAAACAAAGTAACAGCTATAGTTATTAGGTATTCTGACTGATTAAGAGGAAATCAAGAGTAGCTTCATCTGCCGAATGCATTCACAAACATCCGCACATTGATCGTTTTATGTGAACATCACTAGTAAAGAGTTATGCCAAATGAAGGGGAGAGATGAAGAAATGTTCAGGCACACTATTCTACCAGACAGAGTGTAATTCAAAATTGGTTGATGTGCATGATGAGAGATCTAGAAGACACATCACTTAAGAAACAGTGGAAGGAACCCAGAATGTTTGGTCAAAACAAGACTGTGATTGACTGATGGCAATTTCAAATATCAGAGAGGTGGTATGACACACAGAAGGAAGATGTGACTCATTCTGAGAGGTGGTAAAGCGCAAAATTGTAGCTGGTAAATTGAAAGTAACCAGTATACAAGCTAAACAATTTATACCAAAGCAGGTTTTAACTGAGTCCATTTGAGTCCCCAGATGGACTCATCAATGACCACCGAAAAAACAAAAGCAAATATGTACTGATAGCCTATCATTTCAGACATGGAATTGTCACATTTTATCCTCATGATTTTATGTGGTTTTAATTATCATCATCATCTCCTTTACTCAGGGAAATTAAATAATTTGTCCCTTACTCAGACTCAGGGAAATTAAATAATTTGTCCAAACACACCAACTAGTATATGGCTGGGCCAGAGTTCAAAGCTAAAGTCCTTACACTTATATTTGTATTCTACTGCTTTAAAAGGAGTTCAAAAAAAGCAGTAAATAAAAAACATTGATGAAGATATAGAGAAACTAGAACCTTGTGGAAAATGGTGTCACAGTAACTCAAAAATTATAGAATTACCATATGACCCAACAATTCTACATCTGGTTTTATACCCAAAAGAATTGAAAGCAGGGGCTTGAAAGCAGGGGCTTGAACATATATTTGACACCCAAGTTTATAGCATCATTATACAAAAATACCAAAAGGTGGAAGCAACCAAACTGTCCATAGACAGATGAATGGATAAACAAAGTAAAATGATATATTAGTCAACCTTAAAAATAAAGGAAATTCTGACATATGCCACAACAAGAATAAACTTCAAAGACATTATGCTAATAAAATAAGCAGTCTCAAAGGTCAAATACTGTATGATTTCACTTATATGGTATCTAGAGTAATACCATAATGGAGATGGAGAGTAGAATGGTAGGTGCCAGAGGCACCTAATGTAAATAGAGGGGAAAGGAAGTAGGGATTATTATTTAAGGGATATAGAGTTTTAGCTTGGAGGTGAATGGCAGTGATGGTTACCAAGCAATATTGCTGTACTTAATGCTGTGAACTGCACACTGAAAGATGGTCAAAAGGGTCAGTTTTATGTTTTATATATCTAACTGCATGTTCTCTTTAAAGGAGTGAGCTGCTTCTGGTTAGACATGTTCAAGTGGCTGGGATGCTGAAGAAGGGATTATAATCCCAGGACGGGGTTGGATTAAATGCATTCTGAAACCCTTTCCAACTCTAAAATTCTATGACAAGGTAAGTACTTTATCAATTACATCAGTAAAAAAATGTTTTATTTTTCCCATAAAAATACAGACTACCTTTTATCCTGGGGCTTCCTGGCCGGGCCCTTGAGACAGCTGGGTCCTGTAGTTGATTTACAATCAGATTCCCTCATTGTTTGTAAAGCATATTACCAGAAAACCATTTCCAGTTCCATTTTAATGAAGACCAATTTGTTATTTTTTTTTTCCTGGAAACCTCTGACATCCATTGTTACAGAAAAGATACAAGAAAAGAAAACCTAGGTCTTGCAGTTCAAGAATTAATGAAGGTCCTGAAACAATTACGCCTTAAATATACAGAGGTCTCCATAATGTAAATAGACTGTATTTTACAGCAAATCTTCTTAGAACAAGGGAACCATTTCAGCATGACAGAGTGGGCAATGTAGCAGGCCTATAGTCTGTACTTAATTTGCAATTTTACTTCCATTGACATTGACTAATGTACAAATAGCCTGGCTTAAAGGATCTGGGAAACACTAGGTCACAGTGTGAAATATATGCTAATATAGCACAATTTATATAAAAATAGAGGAATGTAAATAGCTAACTGAAGCCAGAGGTAGCTGCTCCAGCCAAGTGGGACTGAGGAACACTGATAATGCAAAGAGAACGTTGTCCTCGTTAAAACCTCTGGGAACACCACCCTCAGGTTTTCTTCCAGTTTAAAAGCGATGATAAATTAAAATCAATTTGCTGCTGCTTTTTGAAAGCATGCATGTGTCTCTGCATTTCTGATCAGAATATGACAAGCTTAATAATCTAGATGAAGAGAAAGTATGATGCAAACATTAACATTCCCAGTCGCCACAGCAGAGGATCTAACAGAATAATGGGGATAAGCTGAGAACAAACATACCTTAAAAAAAAGTGAAGTGTGTAAAATTGGCAGGCAGCAAGTCAGAGTAGAATAAGCATGGTTAAAAACAACTGTTGTTTATTTAGTGTTTATAGATCAGGCATAAGAATTTCACACTCCATTATCTCATTTAATCCCCATGATGCGGGTTAAGAACCAGTACAGGGAACATAATTTGGTCATTGCTAAGCTGCGCTGAAACTCCACAGCAAAACCATGGCTGACTCAACTATTAGCCCATTCCCAGAATCCGGCAGCCTCTTGTACCTCCTGCAAGTTCTGAATTCTTGGATTTGTGAAACAGCATTAAAGGGGGGAAATAGCAAAGGCAGAAACAACAGAAAAACCATTGATGGATTCTATGTAATTGAAGCAGAAAACCCTGAATTTAAGGCCTAAAGATGAAGTTGGAAATTTCATATAATTTATTAGGTGGTATGGTTTTGGTTCTCCTTCGGCGCTGTCCATCTTCTACACCATAATCCACCTAGCATATGGCCACACTTTTCTAAGAACTCCCTAGTTAAAACCTTTATTGGGGGCCTCCCTGGTGGTGCAATGGTTTAAGTCTCAGCATTGGGAAGCTATCTGCAGCCACTGCAGCACAAGTTCGATACTCGGCCAGGGAGATTCCCACATGGCGCAGCAGACCACTCCCACCTTGCCCGCTGCTCCACTCAGCAGAGTACTTCAGTAGATCCATCTGTTCTGCTCCCTGCTCTGTCTCTGGTGAATCCTCTCACCACCCCACACCTCTGGCCTACACCCCATTTCTTGTATGCATAAGTAAATAAATCTTCAAAAAGAAATAAAATAAAACCTTCATTGGGCATCTATCTCACAAGAGATAAAATTTAAAGTCTTCAGCAGAACATGCAAAGTCCTTTCTCATCTTGTCTCCCATTATTTCAGCCACTCTGAATTACAGCTCACCATTCCGCCCTGTCATTCCCTGCTTCTCTTTACTGAGATGCCTATCCCTCTACCTGTCCTCCCGACTCAGTCTTCTATACTCAAATCAGGACAGGGATCATATATGTCTTATTCACTGCTGTAATCTCAGTGTGAGGAATATAATTGGCGCTGAATAAATGGCTACTGAATGTAGAAATGAGAGAAACAGAAAAACATAAATGAAATCAAGGAGGAGGATAGAGGGACTAAATTGTCTCATCTTTTATCCTTGACAGTGAACTCACTGAGCTATACAGAACCTAGTAATGCACTCCTTTATACTGTTTTTCTAGTTCATTTCTGTATTTTTCCCCGCCTAGATTCTCAGCATCCCAAGGACAGGATTGTATCTGTCTAGACAGGCAATGCTTAGTTCAATGTCTGGCAGTAAACAAGAAATGATTGAATGAATCCTTTTGAAGAACTTATAAAATCCCATTTACAGGAACCACAAACGGTAGTAGTAACTTAGAGGTTCCAATCAACATTTTGACTGGATTCCTGTGACTCAAATTTGGCAGACTAGGTTAACAAATATCTGACAAAATATTATTCAACTAAGAACTCTTTTTGTTTTAGTGCACCAACTTAGGTTTATGCACTGAAGCTCTTCCTTAGAAAAGCTCAAAAGGTCTTCATTCAGAAGCTGTTTATATGCACTTTTCACAAGCTTGGTTATCATATTTCCCAGGCCAGAATTCACTAGACACAGCAAATTGAGAGCAGGAAAGGAGATGGAGGCAGATAAACTAGAAGGTACTCAGAGGAGAAAGAGAAGAGACCTAAGGACTCAAAAAGCTTAACAACTTGTGGCAATTAGTCTAGAGTTCAACAGACCCTGGGTATGCACTCTATGGCAGCACCATCCAATAGCTCACAATGATGACTATGCATTATTTTGAAAATGTAGCCCTCCACAGGAAGACAGGGGTGAGTGGGCAATCCATTAAGAAAGATCTTCATTAAATAACAAAGCATTTGACATTTAATAGGGAATTCTCTGATTAGTTGGAACATTCACTTAGGTGGAACAGTTAATGAGCTGACAATGCCAGATATAAAATGTGTTCCTATAGTAACCAGAGATTCATTTTGTGTATCTGTCCATTTACAGTGATCCAACACATGGAAAAAGACCAAAAGAAACATCACGATGAAAATACAAATTAAGTCATGATCCTAAATGCAATTCCAGGAGAGAATGTATTCCCATGCAACCCCAAACCAAGTTTTGAAGACTGAATGAGTCCTTAAATGGCCCTCTGCGCAAGAACTCTTTCAGGAATTTATGTTTGATGCAAAGAAAGTCAACATGAACTCAATAGGAGCAGCCAGTGTGAACACCATAAATGACATTTATGGGATGGGTACCCAATGGAGAATTAACCAAGGAGAATTCTGAGTCACAAAACAATCACTATGCACTTAACTTAATCCTATTCCATGCAGCACACTTTCAAAGATAGACAAACAACACGCTTTAAAATGTAACTGGCTTGGTCTGACTTGGGAACTGGTGTTGGAGCAAATACTTAGGTAGACAGGAGCCAGCAGTATACAAGGCCCAGAGCTCTGTCTCTCATTAACCAGACCCCTTCCTCCCATTCTCTACCACCCCCACTTAAAGGCTTCCCCAAGTTTGAGGTTCCCATGGCAGTCTGGAGCTTCCTTGGGAAAAAATATCCCCAGTATCCATATCTTCAACCATTTGGTTACCTTCTGTCATTCTATCTCATTTAGTATCCATTTCATCTCAGACAGTAAGGTAGGCAATTCCACATAAATAATATCATTTGAGGATGGCATGTTCCAACTTGGTCTTCATGAAATAAAGGACAAAGAGAGAGTTTATTAATAAAGAGAAACGAGGCCTGTCTAGAAAGGGTTATATATGTCTTGCTGAGCATAGAGAGAGAGAAAGAGAGAGCGCGCTAATGTTTTTTAAGTGACTGTTAGTAATGTTTAGTAGGTACTGTGAGCCATAGAGTGTGGGGTACATTATATCCTTTTGTATTTTATTTGATCTTTACAATAACCTGAAAAGGAAGCATTGTACTGTAAATGGAGCAAGTACGGCTTTGAGAAATTAATCTCAGCTTGGAATCATGCAGCTAGTTGAGACAGAGCCAGGATTCAGACCCAGGTCTGCTGAACCTTGAAGACCAGCTTACTCTACTCCACTCTACCATGCTACTAAAGAAAGGACATTTTCCTTTTGGATAATGTTTAGCTAGAGGAAGTTTTAAAGTGCTGGTCTGATGAGATTATCTTCCTAAGTCAACCCATTTGGAAGTCCCGAGGGTTTATAAGCTACCAATCCCACACTCCTATGCTAATGAACATTTCTAAATTTTAAAATGTGGTTCAAAGCAACTTCAAGAAAAGTACTAAATATGTAGCATAATCACCAACTAGTCCGAGAACTTTGCAGAGGTCACCTTGACTTTCTTAGCTGTCATTTCTGGAGGGATCTTCCTTCCCCTTGTTGCCCATCTTTCAACAGTGTGGGCAGAGCTAAGAACACCGGACAGTCCTTCTCCTCATTCTCATTATCAATCAATATTAAGGAGAGAACTTGCTGCCATCTTCCTTTGGTAGCGTAGGGAAGCTACTACAAAGAATTAAATTTTAGGGCCTCCCTGGTGGCGCAGCGGTTAAACACTGCGCTGTGGAGCTGTTGGCAGCAGCAACGTGAGTTCGACGCCCGGCCGGGGAGAATCCCACATGGCACGGCAGACCTCTCCTGCCTCGCCCGCTGCTCCCCTCAGCAGTGTATTTCTGATCTGCCTGTTCTGCTCCCTGCTCTGTCTCTGGTGAACCCTCTCGCCGCCCCACGCCTCTGGCCTGTACCCCAACTTGTATGTATAGATAAAAAAAAAAAAAGAATTAAATTTTAGAGAGTGATTCAGATCATCACGTGGAGTCCTCTAGGCCTCAGTTTTCATATCTATAAAATGGAGATAGTAGTGTTAAAATCTTTCTGATGATGGTTATGATGATAAAAGATATAATATACATGAAGCATGGAACATAATATCTCGCCCACTGAAATCCCTTGATTATTATGGGTGAATTTAGTATCTGCAACATTTTCTTCTTGTGTTGTTTTCTGTGCTTCATAAATCATAATAATAGCAGGAGGTAACTTTTACTGAGTACTTAGAATGCACCAGGCACTGTTTTAACTACTTACATAATCATCTCAACAGATTTACAATACAGGTGCTATTATTATTCTCGTTTGCCAATAAGAAAACAAAGCCACAGATAAATAATTTATTTAATCTAGTTAACCAAAGAGTTGAGTTGAATACTCAATGTGCTTCACACTATCCCACTGGTTGTACTTACTATTGTTACTATTTTGTAGTAGTAGTATCGCTTTCTTTAGTACCAAAGGGATTCCCATTCAACTTTTTTAAAGCAGCTCCAAGGAATATTCTAATTTATCGAAAGTGCATAATTTCAACTCCCAGAGTCAGTGAAAGGACATTCAATTCTCTGACACTTAATGCAGTCTCTTCAGTTTAACTTCCTGGCTATTTAAAGACTTCTTGAGCTTGCTCCAAGTTTACTGAGCCTACCCAGAAAACAAAATCTTCCTAATGGCTTTGGTTTTGTGGACTTCATAAACATTCTTACAATGATAAAAGGATCACATGTGGTGTTATCTTATTGAATAATGGCCTGGTGTGTCTTCTCCTAAATGAAATGTTTGAGCAGTGTTTTTGTAGGCCAGTGACACATTAGAATAATACCATATATTTATATAGTGCTTTGCAATTTTCAAAGTGCTTTCCCAATTACTGTCTCATTTGATCCTCACCACAGGCTTGCAAAGCAAGCAGGGCAACTGTTATTACCATCCCCATTTTATAGGCAATGTGGTCAAGCAGAAAGTATCCTGGGCTTTAAAGGAAAACAGAATAGGTTTCTGTTCCCTGCTCCTCGATGTTCTAGCTGTGTGACCTTGAACTGGTTTTTCTAAGCTATCCAAGCTTCAGTTTCTTCATCAGCCAGTAGGGAATAATAATTTACAAGTTTATGAAAAGCATCTAATGAGACTGTCAGTGTAAAATAATTGGAACAATGGCTGCCACTGGTTATCATTATTATTTTATTATGTAATTCTTTATTTTTATTTTTAGTATTATTTTCTACTAGAAAAAAACATTGGTTGTTATGAAAAGAAAACAAAAAGAGAGTCAATGACAGCGAATTTCTGAAAATGAATTGGGTGAAGTGGGGGGTTTTATTTCTTTTCAGGTACTGCTTTGCAAAGGAAGAGAATGTATGGAGGACCATAAAGAACACCACAGTAAAGGAAATGAATGTGAACTTGCTTCCTCAACCCAGGAGCCTTCACTTCTGTACCAGAAACCTTTTCTCTCTAGGAGCAAACCTGAAGTCCTTGCCCAGGCCCACCGTCTCCTGCCTTCCACCCATCTTTTTACCAGAAGCCACCAGACTGAGCCTTATAGTCCAGCCAAAGAATCCCAGGACTGGAGGCTCTCAAGATATCATGAGGGAGCCTTGTGTCAGCCCAGTCTGGCAAGATCTGCATCCTGATTGTGTAACTGGATGAACTCCTTATCTGAGCAGTCCTTTCAGAAGACAGCACAGGTCACTCCAGGCATGAAGAGGACAGACAACCCCAAAGAAAACCCTTCCTTTAAGACAAGCATCAGGAGGACTTTACTTAGCTCCCTCCTGGGAAACATCAACTGTCCGTTACACACCATTCATCCCAGGATAGAGCAGACGACTGGAGCTGGGGAATACCTGTATGAAGAACAGAGACTGGGGAGGCAGTAGGACCTGAATCATTTTCTGGCTCCATTCTGGGTTGAGCTGCTTAACTTGTCTTCAGTCTCCCCATCAGTAAAATACAAGATTGTCATGAGGACAGAAAGAGACCAGTGATGTCAGACTTTAGCACCATGCCTCCTATAGACCAGATGAATAAATGTACGTTACTACTGTTATTATTAATTATATCAGACTGACTGGGGTTTCTCTGATCTGGCAGTGCATGTTGTCCAGACAGCATGCATTTTTTTTCTTCTAATGATTCCCAGAATTACAAAACCTTGTCTGTCTTCTCACACCTGCTAATATGACTGCAACAATGTTTGTGGGGCCCTTCCTATAAGTGCTTTCTCCTGAAAAGCTAGCCTGGAGAGCTCTCCATTGAAGAGGATAATGTTTGTGGACAAACAGCACATGGGCCTTGAAGGCAAGTGCCCTTTGAGGGGCAATTGTTCCTTCACCCCCTTACACACAGCCCCAGAGTGGCTACGGTCATCTGCAACTCCCTCCCTTCCAGAGTCAGGCAGCTTAGACATCATCCCTTCTGGCTAAACCCAACCCCCATTTTCTAAGCTTAACATAAACCAAATAAGAAGCCTGTTAACAGAAAAGGAAAAGAGATTGAAAGCAACCTTGAAGATAACAGCAAGATAACAGAACCATCTTAACCCAAACACCCAAATTTCATAAATATCATGACTTTCCCTTTCACTGTAATGTTCTCCCTTCATGCAATAATTAACACAGCTTTGTTCTTTCAACAGGTCACGGAAGTGGTACTTTCAGGAAGTCAGCATTCAATTATCTCTATTTCCTCTTCCCTTTCTCAATGTAGAAGTAGTGATTTGGAACTAAAATCAAGATGGAGCTAGAAGGGAATCATGCTCAGTGAAATAAGCCAGAAGGAAAGAAAAACATCGAATGGTATCACTTATAGGAGGAATATAAGAAAGCCAAACAAAAAATCAGAAGAAGAAAATAGCACACAAATCAAAAACAAAAACACAAGCTAGCAGGCAACCACAAATATCTGCAGGGGAGGGGGAGGAAGAGGGACCAAAATAGGGGAGAAAAGAGCACAAGGGTCTATGGTGATGGTTTACGGGTGCATTGGTGGTGGGAAACTTAGAGGGGATGCATAATAATGTAAAGGATATAAATTAAATTAAATTAAATTTAAAAATAAAAAAGAAAGGTGAAAACAGAAGACACTGAGACAGACACCAGGGACGTTTCTTTTCCTGGAAATATCTCTCAAATGGTGATGATTTTATATTACCATAATTTGAACAACTGATTTCATAATTTGAACAACTGATTTTGGGTTAATGGCATGGCGTTATTATTGAAATAGAGAGATGGTGTGTAATATTTAGTAAGTCAATTTTTGAGTCTGTGCTTCCGTGTTTCCTGTAGTAATGTTGGAATTTTTACTTTTAAATGGGCCACTTTACCTTCTCTGAGCATCTACAACTTTCTGAAATCACTAATTTCATGCTTAAACAATTCATAAAGTAACAGGTAAAAAAAAAAGAATGCAAAGGGTAATAGGAGAGCTGTGTTCAAGTCTCAGGCCCATTTTTATTTCTCGGTGCTTTGGTTTCTTCATCAGAAACAAGAGAGGATTAGGTAAGGTCACCAATTAGAACTCACACCCATGACATTGCTTTTGGTCAACTCTACCACTAGTGTGTTACAGGTAGTTTTTATATGTGTTTTTATTTAATGTATTAATGCATGTCTTGAATCTCCAAGGTACTGTAAATTCCTTGAAGGCAAATGCTCTACCATATACTTTGCTTTTGAAGCCATACTAAATATACTTTTTTAAATTCCACAGCATTATTAGCCCAGTGGATGACCAAAAATAGTTTCCAAATGAATGAATACAAGCTTGCAAGTCATGATTTACACTTCAGCCCATTAAATGTTATCTGTTTTAGCAGCCCTCAGCAAGAATTTTGGAAGATGGTGGGTGTGAGCTGAATGATGGAAGTTTCTTTCCTGATTATACTCAGAGGTCCTCATTGACAAGATGACATCCACCAAGGAAATGCCTGATGAAATAGCGAATACTCCCTCAGCAGATTATGCAGCATCAACCTCAGGCAGGATCATGGGATCTCAAAGCCAGGGAGAAATTACATAATACTCAGAAATTTGCTTTGGCAGAGGGTGGGGACACTGTGGCACCACTTCGTGTGTGTTCAGCAATTTCAGTATCCCATGAATTTTCTGTTTTATACTTCCGGGCATGAAACAGAATTCTGCATAACTGCTTAACTGGTGGAAAGCCGACCCGAAAGAAAAGTTCATTTCAGAGAACTCATCCAGGCAGAAAATGATGCCTTCTAAGTTATTAATTCGTTTCTTAAAGACTAAAGATCTTCAGCTTTGAAAATCCAGATTTCATTTCTATTTCTAAGGCAGGAAGAAACAGTGAGACAATTGAACCTAGAGATCTTTGTCTAGTCCAATGCTACCGGGATTCCATTTACAAGATATACAGCATTGTTCAAACTACAGTACTGCCAACACGTAATGAACTTTTATTCACTTGGGAGATATTTCTAGCTTAAGGAGAGACCAGATTCCTAGTATCTTCTTTTTTCCTTTTGCTTCTGCCAGCCATCTGGTTTTACTGTTCATTAGCACCTCCAAAGGAACATGAAATAAAACTTGTAAGTTGGGCCACTGTAGAAAAATTCTAGCAAATTGCCTACTGGGTAAAAATGATATTTAATCTAAGCTCAATTTTCCATTTATTACAGATAAAAAAGAAATAGCTCTTAGAGAAACAGAATGTTGGTTTTAGAGAAATCTCTCCTAGTATAAACATTTTGTAGTTTATAAAACTGAGGTGCAATGAAGTGAAATGTCTCATTAGAAGACACATACCCAGAGAAGAGCTGAAACTAGAATCCAAATCTTTAGACTTTGAGTGCTCTTCCTTTAAACTATTTAGTAAATGTGGTAAAGGAATAGCTTAGAGAAAGAGATGAAAAGGGAAGTTTATGTTTCTAACATACTCTTAGGATGATTTAAGTAATGTCCACATTAAAGACTTATATTTAATTTTTTAGGAAAATTCACATAATACAGATTTCTCCTACTATTTGAAAGTAGAGCATTCCTAGACTGAAATGGCATAAAGGGAAGAAGCATTTACTATTAATTTATAAGAAAACATTTTTGAGTATTCCCAGACCCCCCAAATAATCTAGCAAATCATACCAAATAACACATAAATCTAAATTACACTAAATATAGTAAAAACAGGAATAATGATATATTTGTACACACACACACACAATATATATATATAAAGTGGTTTCTGGGGAAGGAACGTGACACTGCTCAGTACGCATACTGCCTCTTTAACAATTTGTGGCAAAACAACACTGGACACTTTTTTTTCACATTTTGCTATAAAGCAAAAATACATTTCAGATTCTTTAGTGAAAAAAAGGGATTCATGTAAGTCTTTTGTCAAAAGCAGTGCATTGCATAATATGAACTTTTGAAAAGTGGAGGATATCTGTATCCATATTCACAAATATTTCTTGATTACTTATTACTTATTATGCACTCTTTTATCCATGCTTTCTCATATACTTTTCACTACAGTACAGTAAAATTGTTTTTATTTATTTCCGTTTTGTTGATAATAAAACTAAGGCTCAGAGAAGCTATGAGATTTTCTCAAGGACACACAGCTAAGATTCAAATTCATGTCCTCAGCACAAAGCTTTTTTACTCATCTCAGTGCATCACCAACTTCAATTATTTACATTCTACCTTGACAGTTTTTATCGCCCGAACTTTTATATTCTTACCATTGCCCTTTAAACTGATACACTATTTTTACTCAAATAAAGTTAGTGTTCACATAAAAAATAATATTCACAAAATCATGAGTTTGGTGCGTTAAAGCTTTATATGTAATTTAAACATAAAATTAAAAAAAAATTTTTTTAAAGTTCACTTGTGTGACACACAAATCGTCAATTGTGAAGTGATATCTAATACATGCTTTGACAAACAGGTACTTCCATAGGCATGAGAATTAATATATAGTACTTAGAACACAGAGCTGTGTGTACATCATTATCATTATTACTATTAGCCAAAGCTTCCTAATCTTCCCACACATGAGAATCTACTGAGATACTTGTTAAAATGCATATGCCAGACCCCATTCCTAGATCTAGGATAAAGCCCAGGAATTGGCATTTGTTAACAAATACCTATCATGCTTTTACTGATGTTTCCAAAAACTATGTGTCATAATACTGGGGATTACACGATTTTCTGAAGTAGGAGACCTTTTGCATAACTATCTCCATCAATAATTTAAGTATCACTTATGAGTTTGTAGTTGCCACGTCACAAAGACAAAGTGACCTCCTTGGTCCGTCCCTCAGTTCAGATACTGTTTTTACTTAGTGGTCTAACCACAGAAAACTCCAAACAGGTTGTCATCAAGTCTGTTTTCAGGTCTCCCTTTGGTAGTCTCTTTACAAATCTCTTTCCCCAGGAGTACTGGGTGGAAGTATCCAGAGGGTAGAAGTTCACTTTCTGTAGGCAACACATTATCATGGGTGGAACGTCCCAAAGCAGCAAAGTCATAAATATGCACAGTGGGCGCTTTTGATCTTCTTCCCAGTGATCTTTGCTTGTCATCTGCTCAGCCTCATTCATCACAATAAAGACAAGGAGCTAAATTAGAGAGCAAGTTCCAGTGTCAGGATCTCTGAGGAAGAGACAGTCATCACTCTTGGCAGCAGGGACAGAAAAAAAGCAGGACCAGAGGGAAAATGGGTGGTGGTGGAATGGCAGCAAAATCAGGTGAGCCTGCGGGTGAACAAGACTCTCATCTAAGAAGAAAGGAGAGGAGGAGGAGCCTGACTCACCCTCAGCACTAGCTCCCTGCCTCAAAAGAATGTGCACTATAGATTGTATGGTCAACTCAATGTTCAACAATTCAAGGCAGTTAAGTTGCAACCACCAGTCAAATGCTGTTCAGTCTTTCTTGAAAATTAAAGTAACTGTCAATGTTGACTATAAGGAAATTGTACAAATAAGTCTGCGTTGCCAGTTTTTCTGAAAAAAGTTGAAAATCTCATAACATTAGGCCACATTCTCATGTGGCAATAATTAGCTGGAGTTGGTTAGAGATCACTTCCATTAGAGAGAATATTGATGTCCAATCAGTATCCTCCTCTTCAATGCATTGCATCCAACCTTCTCAGCCACCTGCTTACCCTGCTGGCATTTCAACTGTGAACACTTTGCAACTCACTTTCCTAAGTAAAATGAAAATGGCAGTAGCACAACATCTTCTTTCCTTCCACAACCATCTATATGTATTTAATGCCAGGGTTCAAGACCTAACTAAGACCTGGTTGGATCTATAAACATAAATTGAAAGAATAAAGAAAAAAAAGTAATAAAGAAGTGGGCTAGACCATCAGGGGATACAATATCGGGCATGCTATTCAAGTGACTTCAAGGAAGGTGCCTGGGGCAGAAAAACAAGTGGAGTGCTGGAGTCTGACTTTTGTTTGTGTCTTTGGCAATAAACTTCATCTTTCTGAGCCTCAGGTTCCTCATCATAGGATATAAGGATGATAATATATACCCTACAAAGTTGTTTTAAAGGCTACGTGAAAGAATATATTTGAGAGCCAAGAATGGAAAGAAATTCCCTAAAAGCACACCAATTAGAAAGTGAACTTATAAATAAGAGAGGTAGGCACAGTGCAAAGAAGAAAGAGGACACAGCAGGCTAAGGGACTCAGAAAAACCTTTAGGTAGGAAATGGACTTTAATCTAAGCCCTAAGACTTACATAGGATCAGATCTTAAGAAATGATAAGCCTGAAAGATGGGTTACCAGTCAAAAGATGGGTTTAGTCAGGACATGGAGGACATATAAAGTCAGAGATAAAGGTTCTTTGGAATTCACCTAGGGAGGAAGCAAGTAGTACTGAAATCAAACTCCTGTTCTGTGCCCTGAGGCAGGCTACTCAACTTTTCTGGACCTCAGTTTTCACATCTGAGCAACCAGAATAATCACGTATACTGCAAAAATTTGTTTACAAGGGCCTCCCTGGTGGTGCAGGGGTTAAAGTCTCAGCGTTATAAAAGTCTCAGCTACTACAGCATGAGTTCCATCCCCAGCCAGGGAGCTAACCCCACATGATGCAGTAGACCTCTCCTGTCTCGCCTGCTGCTCCCCTCAGCAGTGTATTTCAGTAGATCTGCCTGTTCTGCTCCCACTGTCTCTGGTGAATCATCTCACCCCCCACATCTCTGGCCTACACCCGAGTTATTGTATGCATAAATAAGTCTTTAAAAAAAGTCATTGGCAGGATTAAAATAGTTCATATAAAGCAGTTAGAATGGTGTCCAGCGTATGAGTTCACAAAGAGTATCAGCTATTGTTCTTACCCGTCTCTTTCTGATGAGAATCTGACACAGCAGTTCTGTGTATGTTTAGTTTCATTCCAGTGTGGTTAACCTTAGGGTTCAGTCACATCCAGGCAGGGACAATCAATAAATGGACTGGACCACCCAAGGTCAGTTTGCTTCCTCAGGGAAAACAGAGTTACGTTCAGGCTTTGGGCCAAGGAAAAAACCAAGATAACAAAACAATTATTCTGTTGTTATTATTGTGAGGTTACCTTTAATAAGGCCCAGATTAATATGACCTGACGAGAAAATAATTGTTTATTTTTCATCAATATTTATTAAGTAGATACTATTACCTATTTTTAGGCTAGATTCCAGAAACACAAAACATGACGGTCCTGCCCTCACAGAGCACATCATCCTCTGTGAGGACCTTCTGGTCCTTTCTCTGGTGAGGGAAACAAATGGACCAAGCAATGTCCTAACAGTGATGAAGGGGTGGAGTGGAAGGGTCCTATGGGAATAGGGAATAAGGGGTGACCAACCCAGACTTGGAAATTCAAGAAGGAGGTAACATCTGACCTATGATATAAAGAAGAAAATGTAAGGCACAGATATATGAAAATGGGAAAGACAGAATGAACAGCATATGTGAAGATATGTTTTATAATGAAAAAAGAATATGCTATGGTAAGAAGGGAGTAATTTAGTATGGCTGCTGATTTAAGGTTTAAGGGAGAAGGGGGCAGGTGATGAGACTGGAGAAATCAGCAGAGTCATGCTAAAGAGACTAGATTTTATTGTGAGGTCAACGGGGAGCAACAAAGGGGAATGATGTGGTAAGAATTAGATTGAGAAACATTAATCTATATGGAATGCGCATAAATGACTGAAGGCAGGGAAACTTGAAGAAAAGAAGCAGGAGTTAAGACAAAGAGAAGGGGAGTGAGGTGAATGATATCCCCACAGGAGGGAGAATCAACAGAACTGGATGGGCATTAGATATGGGCAGAGGGAAAGGAAATGGAGGAATAGAGACTTCTGGCTGGGACACTGGATGGACAACAGGACCATTCTCAGAAACAGGAACATAGGAGAATCTGATTTAGGGGCTGATGGTAGAAGACACCAGCTCAGTTTTGGATTAAGGTGAGTTTTAGGTGATTTTTTAGACCCCCAAAGGGAGCTATCCAGCTAACAATTGACTCTGAGTCTGTAGCTCACAAGGGCACCCAGACTAGACATGCAGGTGGAAGTCCTCATTCAACAGGAGAGATGGGAGCATGAAACTCTCATGTGGGACTGTGAGAGAAAAATGACTGGGAGCAAACCACAAGGAACAAGAGAATTTAAGGGAAAAGAAACAGAAGTTGCCAAAGAAGTGAAGTAAACTTGTCACACATGTGTCTCCCTGCACTCCCGAGGGCACTAAATTTTGAGAGGGAAGATTCTCAATCTTACGCATTATTTTATTCCCAGCACCTGGTTCAGAGCTTGGTATGAAGCATCAACTCAGTAAATATTTCTGGAGTGAACAAGTAAATTGTCTGACGTCACACAACCAGAAAGTCGCACAGCCACGGGAGTTTGATGACTTCCAAGAGGACTGATTGCTCTGTGGGCTAAGAGCATCCAAAATTTGAAGTGATCTGGAAGGTCATCTACTAGCTCTACAGTTCTAGAGTTCCAAGGAAGCTTTAGTATAATGCTCATCATTAAAACACTTAGTGGGGGACCTCCCCAGTGGTGCAGCACTTAGGCGCTGCGCTGTAGAGCTGTTGGCAGCTGCGACATGAGTTCGACACCCAGCCGGGGAGATTCCCACATGGCATGGCAGACCTCTCCTGCCTCGCCCGCTGCTCCCCTCAGTAGTGTAGTTCCGTCGATCCGCCTTTGCTGCTCCCCACTCTGTCTCTGGTGAACCCTCTAGCCGCCCCACGCCTCTGGTCTGTACCCCAGCTTGTATGCATGAATAAATAAAAATCTTTAAAAAAAAAAAAACAACACTTAGTGGGAAATTAAATGCACTCATCTTATTATTCCCTGGGTCTGCACCACCTTCTGTAAACACAAACACTTACAATCTTAGATACACTCTGTATGCACCGTCATGGTCATGGGCAGAACTGTGTACAGGGTGACTTCTGGCTGTAACTGCCATGTGAGGCACATGGATCTCAGCCAGGCAGTTCCCTGGATGTTACCGTTAGGACCTTTCAGAGAAGGCCCTGCTCCCAGGCATGAAACTAGGGGGTATGCACAATAACTCATGGGCAGGGTAGCTGGATTCATTTCCTTCTTTTGGGGGAGGGTATTTCCATGCAGGAAAAAAAATTAACACTGATATTTTGAGTGTTCGTTACAACATGTCTATATTTAAGATAAGCATTAATTTTTTAAATATTTTTCTCCTAAGAAAAATAATATTTATTGTTAAAAAAGCTTAGAAAAGAGTTAACAAAAAGATCAAACATTTCATAATTCCACTATCTAGAAATAATCACTATTAACATTTGGGATTATTTCCTCTCCTTTTTTACATATGGTTTCAAATAACTGAGATTGAACAAAAAATATATTACATTGTTTCTTTATATCATATTCTATTTTATGTACATAGCTTCCAAATTTTAATCAAATTTATATAATCATTCCCCTGTTCCTGAGCATTCAGTTTGTAGCAAAATTTTCAGCACTTTAAGTAAGATTGTTATTAATAAATTTATCAACAAATTATTTACGTTCTAGGCCATTTCTCTACAACTGATTCCTAACATTTTATTACTAAGTCAGATACAACTTATTATTCAAACTTCTTTGATCTGACAGAAAAAAATCTTAACATCTACCTATAAATTATAAACAGATGCAGGAGTAGACACAGACATAGACACAAACAGTACTACACTCATATGTCCCTACCAGCTTTTAAAGGTCTAAAAGGGACAAAATGTAATAAAGAAGTTTGCAGCTGTTTTAAGAGGAACTTCCTAAACAGACTTATATACCCAACTCATTTTCCAGAATAAAAAAACTTGTGTAAAACTATACTTCATCTTCACATGGATGTTTACTCTTAACAGGTTATAGAAAAATCCATCTATAGGAACCCAAATGCCACAGGGGATTATGAAGTATCAGAACCAGGAAGGCCTTGGGGGATCCTCTAGTCCATTGTGTAAATGAGGAAGCTGAGGCCCAGAGAGCAAAACTGATGCTATCACCAATTCCAGCGATAAAGTCACACAAGTAGTTGATAGCAAAATAGGACAAGGGTAGGTCACCATAGGGAAGTTTGATGTTTACCGAACACCTTGCATATATCCAGTATTTTTTTAAGTACTGGAAATACAAAGTGAATACAACAGTTTATGGTGGTGTTAGAGAATAGAAAGAAGGAAACCAAAATGTAAAGTTGTTAAAGGCGATTGTATTTCTTTTCCCTTTGTGAGGTATTCTCTTTACTCTGTCACCTTCTATCCTGGCAGGAATTATTCTTTCTCAACTTGAATTCTAAAGATGTTATTTCTTAAGAAGGAATGGAAATTTTTAATCTTTCTTCCCAAACTGGAAATAAAACATAAACAATGTACCTATCAGGTTTCATAAAGTAGTGAATTAATAACAACACCACAATTGCTAACATTTATTGAATGGTTACTATATGCCAAGCTCTATTCTCAGTTCTTAGAGTAATTTATTTAGATTGAGATCCTATCAAATCATAGCAAGTTCCCTTAGGAATTAATTTTAGAAAATTCCAAACCTAATGGTGCCAAACACCTAAATCTCATAAAGTTTAGAGAATCCAATTTGATGAGGGGGTACTTAAACAGAATAGAATGTAACCACATATGTAAGGAAAATAAAGATCATTGAAAAACAAGATGTGAAGGCCTCTAAGAAAACTCTGACATCTGGTGCAGTAGATGGAACTGAAATAAGAACATTTCAGCCCAGACTGGTCCAATGCTTGGTCATTTTCCAATTAAAAAAACCCCTTCCCACACACACAATGGAATACTACTCAGCAATCAAAAAAGATAAACATGCCATTCACAGCAACATGGATGGAGCTGGAAGGGATTATGCTCAGTGAAATAAGTCAGAAGGAGAAAGAAAAATGTAGGATGATTTCACTTATAGGAGGGATATAGGGAAATCAAATAAGAGATAGGGAAAAATAACAATAATAAATTTTAAAAACCTAGTAGGCAACTATAAATTGAAGACATTCTGCAGGGGAGGGAGAGGGAGAAGGATCAAAAATAGGGGACAGGAAGAGCACAAGGGACTATAGTGATGGGTCACAAGTGAATTGGTGGTGGGAATTTTATGGGGACTACACCTGAAAGGAGAAATCAAACATCATTGTACAAAAAATGAACAATGATATAATATATATATATATATATATATATATATATATATATATGTTTATATATGTGTGTGTGTGTATAAAATAGCCCCACAATATGTAATGGAAACCAAAATTTGACTAACCGAAAACAGTACTTTATTTCTCAATTAGGAGGTTTTAAGAGGCAATTGAACAAATAGAAAAAAGTAACTAATTACAAAAATGAAAAAAAGTTTCTAGATTAAGACTGCCCTGTTGAGATGCAACAGCAGTGTTACTCAGAAGAAAGAGTGCCAGTTTAGGGTTTGGGATTGGGGCATGACACTATTGGAGACACAGTCACCCTTTCCTTAATTTCTTCTGAACTAAAAACTAACCTTAGATCAGGTAACTTTTTAAGTTTTTGGAGAGATCAAACCTCCACACCAGATTACATAACAGGAAATTTTACACACCTAGGCACCAGTGTATCCCTGTGCAAACCCCAGAGGGGATTGTCCTCATGAAAAGCCATGGCAGTGACTCTGTCAACACGCCAAGCTGGTGTGTGATCTACAGCCCATGAGAAAGCTGCGTGCACGGGACCTGGGAGGCATCTTGACATGCACAGCTGATGCTCAATGAAGGAGATGCTGGTCGTTGCTTTGATAGTTCTGGGTAAATGAACCAACACAGCAGCATCTCCAGTACCTCAGCATTTTATTCTGTCTACTTGTTTGACAACCTCCAAAGAAGTTGACTGGCTTTTACCATATCCAAGACATTAGATGATGGAACACAAAAATCATGATAACTGATTGTGGGTGACAGGTAGTCAACATTTATTCTCTGTCAGAAATTTCACTAAGTACCACATAGGATTTAGTACCCATAAAAGCCTATGAGGGGTTACTATCATAATAGGCATATCCCCCCCCCCCATTAAAGATCAATAAATTGAGACTGACAAGTTTAGTGACTTGCCTAAGGGCACACAGGAAAGGTAGAATTAGAATCCAGGTCTGTCTAACTACAAAGTTCTTGTGATGTACATGCTATAACCACTGCCTCCCACATTTAGTTCAGAACTATACCTCACACTTGTTATTCTGTTAACAAATTTGAAACCAAAAGTGTCCAAGAAGGCACTATCCTCTTTAATATGTAGATGATTTTATCAAAGCTGAGTCGTTAGACTGGGTGCAAAAGGCTCAATGTGTGTGCTTCTTCAAAACCGATATATTAAAACATAATGTCCAATGTGATGGTTGGAGGTGGGCTCCTCTGTGGGTGATTTTCATGATGGTAGAGCCCTCATGATTCAGATTAGTACCTTAATAAAAGGGACCCCAGAGAACTAGGTAGCCTCTGAAGTCATGTGATGTTATAGCAAAATATACAGTCTTCTGTGAACCAGGAAGCAGGCCCTCCCACACTAAACCCGCCAGTGCCTTGATCTTCCCAGCCTCTGGAACTATGAGAAATACATAGAACTATGAGAAATACATAGTTCTCAAAATACCCAGTGTGCTATTTAGTTACAGCAGTCCAAACAGACTAAGCACTGGTATTATATTGAATGAGCAATAATAGCACAATGGTATGGAATAATCTAACGCTTCTGATTCCCAGAGGCTCTGGATTACAACTGCGCAAATTCTTGGGGGAAAGATTCTTCACATAGCCCTTATGAAGTTTTGGAAACTCCAAGCTTGGTTTGGTTTTTTTTTTTTTTCCTTTTAAAACAAACTTTGGTCAGTTTGCTCAAGTTGGGTGTTTTCCTAAACAAATGTAATGGCTGGGAAAATATGAGATGTAGGAGCACCGTTACTGAAGTTTCCAACAACACTATGACATAACCAGTCAGCACCAGCCTCTTTTACCAAGAGCAAAAGCTGAGAAGCCAGGTGGTCTAACCCTTCCAGTCCAGCCTCACTGGGGACAGAATATAGCTATATACACTCAAAGTTACCAAAGGAAGAGGGAGCGTTCAGTGGGGAACTTTGGAGTCACATGACCTAGGATTCCTTAACATCTCCAAACCTCAGTCTTTTCATCTGTAAAATAAAGATAAGGAAATTTCTTCATGAAGTTATTAGGAGGAAATACTTGATGGTATGGCAAGAGCATGGCATATTAAAAAGTAGCAATTATTATTAGAAATTCTATTTCCTTATACCTGTTGGGATATAAGATCGGGAAATGTGAACACAAAGTTAACAGCTACATGCCCTCTTCAGGCACCCCCTTTTCTTAGGTTTTCAACTGCTCAGCTTCTTTCACCTCCAGCTTAGAAACTTAACCTCAGTTTACGAAGAGTTGCTAGAGCTCTGGGTCACACCTCTAGCCCTTAATGCCAGGTGCTCAGACACAGAAAATGGCCAGCTCACATTCAGAAGCCTAGAATCATAACTTGAGTCAGGCTACCACCTGGTGAGCAACCAGGCCTCACTACTGAGCACACAGGCTTTCTTTGAATAGCCCACCAGATTTTATACAAAATGGTGAAATTCACCAGTAGATCTACATCACCTTAAAATTAGGAAGGAAAGAAAACTCTCCTTCTGAACCTTCAAAGATCAAACTGCAAGTTCCTTAATGGGCAAGGAATGTGATTTATTTATACTTTATTCCCCTACTCCTGGCCAGCATTAGATATACAATAAGCCTTTCATAAATATTTGATGAAGAATTAGAATGAATAATAGAATTCATGCTGCTATGTCAATTTTTACACAAACACTAATGTATGCATGTATGTGTATGTAGGTAGGCAGAAATTAGAATTATCTCTGGAAGAGCCAACAAACTTTTACTGTGAAACTGGAACCAAGCACAATTTGATTTAACAAGTATCTGCTGTGTACCTGCTAAGGGGAATGTGTTGTAGCTGAAAAGAACTCTGAACTGTCAGAGACTTAGATGGAAACCTGACTGTAAAGAAATAAAGTAATATCTATGAATTTCAGTTCACTTACATGTTAACAAAAAAAAAAAGTGGATCATGATATCTTACAGGTTATTGTTAGGTCAAAAGAGATTATGTAAATGAAAACATTTAGCTCTCCATCCTCTACCATATCTGAGTCTGGGCCTTCACCTGGTTTTACTGAACCATTCAATCTGGCCTAATGAATAATTTTAACTTTCTCATTTTTCCACAAAGGCATCCTTTAAATTTCCAGTTTAAAACCTTTCCCATCATATTCTGATAGACCCTATATTCTTTCACTTGCACAGCCTACTGACTTTCCTCATACTTCCTCCACCAATGTTGCCTTGGACTTGCCCCAAGTGGCACAGAGAGTTTGGGATCCCAGCCTTATGATCATGTTCTTACCTCCAGGCCTTCTCTCAAGGTAGGTTCCACAGGAGCTACTCTCCTCACTCCTCATCTGGTTGACACTTGACCATTACCTAAGATGCAATTAAATAATCACTCCCTCCAGGGAGATTTTCCTCCCCCAGGCTCCTCCTCCTCCTCAAGTAGCTAGGATGGAGGCTGTCCCTCCTTCTCGCTAGGCAGCTCTCTGCATACATCCCCATGAACTCATCTCTATGTGCTGCAGTGAAACTTTTGTTACTTTTCCCTTCTAGATTGAGTCTTTCATCCTGGTATTCCCAGTGCCTGGCATTTTGTAAACTTCGATTCCTTGGTTGAGTTATTCAAGAAGCCCTCTATAACAAGTTACATCCACCTTAAAGGCACCCTAGAAGAAGCTGAATGAAGGAATGAAGAAAAATAGAAGGATGAAGGGAGAAAAGAAGAAAGAATAAGGAAAGAGAGGAAAAAAGAGGAAAAAGAAGAAAAATGAGAGAGGTAATTAAATGCTGATTCAGTCCTCTGGTGTATAAGATTGCTTTGCCTCTTGACAGTCACTAAACTATTTCAAAGTTGCTATGATATTTATGCTATTTCTTCTCTTAAAGAGTTTTTAAAGACCTTTTCCCCAAATGCATTCTCTAATGCCACGTCTATGCTTACTCTCTTCCTTTTGAAACTGACTCACTTTCCAAGCTAGATTCTCCTAATAATAAACATTTCTCCTAGAAGACCCAATCCTTTTTGTATTTTTTAGAAAAATGAAACTTAAGCATATCAGTAATTGGCAATATGGTAAGACTGGGAGTTCAAAGGTTTAAAACAGTCTTTTGAGGGGCTAACACAAGACCCTTTCAAGGAGCCTTGACAGGAATGTTAATTACTTAAGCAAAGTCATGCATGACACACACTTACACCAAGTGTCTGGTCAAACTTTAACAACAAATGTAACTTGAGGTCTCTGGCTCATCTTTCTGGTAAACAGAGCTCCTGGATTCAAACAGGATTAGTGCTACAGACATGTTCCTATTAAAAAATAAACTATTATAGAAAGCCCAACATTTTATCCATGAATCCCTTCAGCTGCACAAACCAGAACCTTCTCCATTGATGCGCCTGACCACAGAGCTGCTATTAGGAAGTTTAATATGGCTGCAATTCCAGGCATGCTTTCTGCTTGGTGAAATAGGAAGATGCCTTCATCGTAATATGGCTGTGTGAAAGTCTCCCAGCACCAAAAGATCCTTCTACCAGGGAAATTCTTTCTCCTTTTGGATCAAAATACATCGTCATTCATTCATTCATTCATTCAACAAACAAGTACTCTTCTAGACCTAAGAAACTGGATGATGAATTCACTGTCCTGCCCTCAAAGAGCTCAGTGTCCAGCGGGGAAAAATAGGTTCATCCATTAACACTGATGACACAGGGCGATATATGGTGACAGCAAAACACTGGAGGGGCTCTGTGAGCTCAGAGAGGATGTTACTAATACTAAGGAATTGGGAAAGATTTCTTGAGGGAGTGTTGCTGGCAGTGGTTGAGTAAAATGAATACAGTAAAATGAATACAGTTGAGGATGGGGCTGGAGAAGGGGTAAAAAGGAGAAGAATTGTTAAAGGATATAGCAGATTCAAGGAGAGGGATTCAGCATGACTGGAGTGTAAGAATTTGGACGAGTAGGGAGGTCAGTGAGAACTGCAGCTGGAAGGGGAAACTATTGATTCCTGAGCACTTAGCTCACATTAATTCAGCTAGTAAATCAGCTGCATAACCGTGTCCAGTGAACAGAGTACACAGAACAGGTAAGTCTGAAGGGCAGATTAGCAGAAAGAAACTATGAGCACAATCTGGGTTACTCCATTACGGCCAAGTGCTACACTAGAGTTCCCTGATCATTCAAGAAGAAATAGTTTATGATAAGACCCTTGGAAGGAAGGAGGCACAAATCTAGATGATGGGAGAAGGCAAACAGATATACTTAAGTTACTTCTTATCTGAGCTCTGAATAGTAGCTACTATTCCACATTCATGTGCAACTTGGTGAAAAAAGAAATCCAAGCCATGGGTCAAACCACAGCAGCCTATTCAATGTCCAATGTCACCTCTTCCCTATTCCTTACTAATCGAACTCTGGGCCAGCTAGGTATGGTCATGGGACTAAGTTCTGGCCAATGAAGTATAAAGAAAAATGTTATGTGGAATGCATAAAAGTTTCTAAAAAGTAAAGAGACAGCTGATACATGCTTCATTTGTCCTTTCCTCTTCTACTTTCCCTGCCTGGACTGCAATGTGATGGATAAAGCTTCAGTAGCTATTTTGTGATCCTGAGGTTGAAAATTACTGATAGGGATACATCACATAAATAAATAAATCAGGGAAGTAGGAAAAGCCTGGTGAATTCATAGAGAAACCATATAAATCTAGTACTGCCACCTGTCTACAGACCATTTTTATGTAAGAGAAACAACTTCACACTGTGAGAGCTACTATATTAAGTTTTACCCTAATTGACCAGTCATATACTCTGACTCTGCATCCTTTCCTCTGAGCAAAGAGAAAGACATGCCAACCTTTTCTGAAAATGTACTTCTCTCATTTGTGTCTCAGAATATGCACTGAAGGAAAAACTATACAGCTGGGGATTTGAATACTCATGCTTGTATTGCTATTCCTGCCCCTGGAATCACAATCCTGCATTTCTGTTGTGAAATTGGCAAGCAAAGGGTTGTAAGTGTAAAGAGGAGCAAAGAGACATACTCAACTAACATACTATTGCTTTTATACTAGGTGACACATAAAGAAGTTTGCAAAGAAAGGAAAGGAAAATATGAGCAAGGCACGAAGTATTTCTCTGATGTACTTGCATAACCATTAATAACCCACATAAGTCAATAAGAAAATGAGTAAATACATTTTAATATAGCCATACATTAGAATTCTATCCAGCTGTTAGAAGACATTAGGTATTCTTGTAAGGGCTGCGATGCAAAGATATTCAAGAGACACTGATCATAAAAAGAAAAAAAAAGCAAATTGCAAAATACTTCATAGAGAAAACTTAGATGAATGAATGGCTAGACTGCTCTAGACAGACGTGTCTAGACCAACTGACAGATAAACTGACTCATGCAGTGATAAAATGTTTTGAAGATATGTAACTAACGTGCTTTCCATTTCCTTCCCACTATTATATCCTTAGGAGATGAGAGGAATAGGTCAGGAGAATAAGATATATGGGAAGTAGTCCTCTCCCTTCTGCCTTTGGGAAAGTGTAAGAAAACGGAAGATGCCTGTTGTTATCAAAGATCCTATCTCCCACTCTGGGCTGAAATTCCATAAAGGTGAAGGAGGCAGAGTTACATCTGTAAAGGGGAAAGCAAGAGACACTCTGAACATGTACTCTACTTGCCAAAAGGAACTCTTGGTTGACAGGTGGGTCCTTTATGCCCAGAGACCCTGCAGTGACATGAAATTGCAACAACATGGTTACATTTATAGTGGAACATACTCAAGCTGGAGGAGTGCACTCTGACTCCCTGACTCTCAAGAAGATACAGCACAAGCCCATGGTGATAGCATGCCATTCACTATGATGTCATTGCATATAAAATTGCAAGAAACGTGCATACAAGTTCACTAGCCACAGATCTCATCAAAAGACACCAGCATAAGGCTAACCCAGTCACACCAGCACAGAGGCTGCGAGAGGCCTGAGGCCAGGGTTTGAACCCTAAATCTAGCTCTCACTCCTCCACTGTACTACCCCATCCAGACAGGAGGCAGTGCTGAGGGAAGACTAATGAAGAAAACAGACATTACATTTTCTCAGAGGTAGTGTTTTTAACTCCATTACATTAGCATATGCAATTTTTGAAGTTCTGGAAGGATAGCCAGGAAAATAGTAACCATTTTTGACCCTGAAGAAAAGGGTCTGGGAATTAGGGGAAGAGTGAAAAGAAGACTGAATAACTTCTTAATTTGTACACTTTAGTCAAGTTGGAATTATTTCACTACAGCTTTTTATTATCTTTAAGATGCTTGAAGGTTAGTTTTAAAACTTTATTCCTCAATGGAGTTGGTTCCACTAGGTTTTTCCACCAGCTATCAGGATGTTTATGAGCCATTCACAGCATGAATAAGTGACAGTGATACAGGCCTCCTCAGGGAGACTAAATTAATGACATTTAAAGGAATTGGGGTAGAATTTAGGCCACTGCCTTGGGCCCATCTGATAATAAATAACAACTGAGTCTACTGCATATTCATGGGATATTATGGACTCTGTACCAGGCACTGCACCTGTATTTTCTCAACTATTCTTCAACAACCCTATGAATTAGATTATGGGGC
The DNA here is from genome assembly GCA_004024925.1 of Scalopus aquaticus. Classification (NCBI taxonomy): domain Eukaryota; kingdom Metazoa; phylum Chordata; class Mammalia; order Eulipotyphla; family Talpidae; genus Scalopus; species Scalopus aquaticus. The sequence goes on along the minus strand of PVIJ01010252.1, from coordinate 12,707 downwards.
TCTGGGTAAATATGGGTCTCTGTGCTCTAGGGGCCTCTAGCTACATTCACTTTCTTCTTTAGCTTCCTGAAGGTTGAACTCTGGTGATCGGTGATTCTCTGGCCTCTTTGGGAATAAACTTTGCCTTTCTAATGCTAGGGTGATCAAGCTGAAGCGGACCAAATATCCTGTCGGAGTGATGCATAAGGAATTTATCCAAAGGTAGGGATTCAATCTGGACTTCAGTCTAGAAGCCTTTCCATGCCCTTGTAAATCAGTGACCGTTTTTGCTAAGGTCCACTCTGTACTAACACTTGAAGAGGCTTCAAACATCTCCTTCAAGCTCCAGACTGAGTGTGCTTTGACAAGGTGGCATCTTCAGTGCCACTACCATCCACAGGAGCCACAGTGCCCGTGAGCCAAGTCAGCAGGGTGTCATGAGGATGCTGGAGCTGCTCTTCTGCATTCTCCTCCAATACAAATGCCTAGTGAACAAAACTTTGTAGAGATAATTATGGAAGCACATAGGCCTAGGACTCAGATGGCCTTCAAAACCAGGCTCAGTGGCCTTTTTAGCCAACAGAGGTTCTGAGCATATTTCCTTATTTTTGAACTTAGAATTACAGTGGAAAGTGAGGCTGTTGCAAGGAAGTATATAAGCTTACAACACGATGTAATGCACATAGCAGGCATGCAGACAACAGTAATTATAATTATTAGAATTATTAAAAGTATGTATGTCCAGTTTTCATAGTCTTGAATGTCAAGTTGTTCATCTAAATCAGATGGCAGGGGTAAGGGGAGATGGTGGAGGAAGGAGCGTGAGACCACACCATCCCCATTTTACTCCAGGTCTGTTCAGGATATAAACCATGCTGAGTTCTCTTCTAGTCCTGAGGGAAAGTTGAAATTTTGGCATTTTTAGTTTCCCTTCAAAAGAAGAAAAAGAAACACAAAACAGGAAGCCAGCTGAATTTATTTCTCCTGCTTTGATTTACACTCCCTTTCAGCTCACAATCAGTGTTTTTAAATTAATATTTTAACTGTCTCTCCCAAGAAAAAGGAGGGATAACTTATCTGTTTTTAAAAAGAAAATAAGTCCAAAGGGCAAAGAATCTGCCCCCATTGAAATAATTCTCTTCAGAAAAGCTATAAATAAGATTTCTGATTTAAAATTGAGATAAGAGTATCTGAGAGAGATGGGACAAAAAAAAAAAAAGACTGCCAAAAAAAATAATAATTTATGCCTACATTAGCAAACACCCTAAACGGATTAGTTCCTTTCAGTTAAGAGGATTTTTTTTTAACCTTTAAAAGCCTCTTCCCAATTAAAAAAAAAAGTAAAATTAATATCTGTAAACCCCTTCAGACATGTGAACTTAATTTCACTTAACCTGACTGGCCTCTGGGGTTCCACCTTCTCCCAAGGCCTTTCTAACTGCCAAACGTCTCCAGTATGATCACGTCCACTGCCTCCACTTATTTAAGCCTTACCCTCTACTATTTAGCCTTTGCCAGTCCCTACCCACCCCCAATAAGAACATTCCCCCAATGAGTTACTAATCACAAATCCAATTTCCTTGGGCTGTGTAGGATCTGACAGAGCTGTCCACTGTTTCATTCCACAACCTACAACAGAGAGAGCTAACTACTCCCCTCCCCCCCAACCTAGCACCTCTTCCAAAATAATAGAATTGTAGTGAAGAATCTGACTTCCCAGAAGAAAAAATATAATTCCCAGGCTCTCTTGCAGCTAGGTGTGATCATATGACCACTGTTGTCTGACAGAATGCGAGAAGTGGTCATTTTACCCTGTTTCCCCTTCCCTCTGAATGGGGTGCAGGCATGCTGATAAGCCATTTGGCCCATACCTATGAGGTCTACAAATCAATATAGGTGTACCAACAAGATAAGAGTCTGGAGCCTGGATAGCTAATGCACTGATTCTCATGTATAAAACACCACTACTTGGGGTCTTTGTTATAACAACCAAACTTATATTCTGACTAGTACTCCAGTGATGTACTAATAATCTAGTGACTCCTGACTAGTCACAGTGATTATAATAAATCCACTTGCTTAGCCCAGGTCTCATTCCTAAGATCCACTGTATCTTTCAACATCTAGAGATTACCTCCACATAGCTACTACCTCAGATTCAACCTAAACTGTGACTTCCAGGTCTACTTTTTTCTTGTTACCTCTTCCTTCTTGGCAAATAATTCCATAGTCTCTGTGTTAAAAAAAACTTCACATTATCTTTAAATTCACCCTCTCCTTCAAGTCTCAAGTCCTATTAAAGGTGCTCTTCAAATTCCCTCAAAACTATCCCCTGCTCTGACAGTCCCCACTTATGAAAGTCCACATTGTGGCAAATCTATGCAGCCATAGTAACCACTTCATGCCTCCAGAGTTTCTCATCTACTGCAATCCATAGGCACTAGCACTTATTGAGTACTTAGTAGTGCCCAGCCCTGAAAAGTGATACATTATCTCTAATCACAATAGCCATTAAAGTAAATATTAGCATTACTATTTTACAAATAAAGGAAACTGAGATTCTAGGAGATTAAATAAAACCTTTCCAAGGTCATACATTAGTAAACGGTAGAAATCGGGGTTGAATTCAGGAATAACCAAGTTCCATTCTGCCACATGGCACATCAGAGCATTCAATAAACAATGGCTAAATGGATGAATGAATGATGAATGCCTCTCCACACTCATTCTTGAAAACCTTCCTAAATCACGGCTTTAATTATGTAATTTTCATACTTGCAAGACAGAGACATGGGTTAAGACCCTGCAATTTTCATTGCCCCCTTAACCCTTAGTAGCCCCAAATAGGATGTTATCCAAGTGAAACTGTGGTTGCTATGCAATGTAGCTTTAACGCAAGACCTCAAATCTTTACCACTACCCCTCTCTAAAAGCCGCTCTCAAGTAAACATACAATCTAGGTAAAAAAAATTTGCTTGCAAGCTCTAAGACAAATTCTGTGCTCCTCTCCATCATTTCTACTTCCAATCAGAGAACTATCTCAAAACATTCCTAGACAGAAATTCTGGAGTCACCACTGTTCTATTTGTGGCACTCAGGAACCCACACTATAAATATCAGATTCTCTGGACATGATTCAGGCAAAACTTGCCTTTGTGTCCTCATCCTTAGTACTCTCCCATATAGAACTCCAGCTCCAGAAGTTGCTCACCTGTCACTGGCCCACAGACAGGTCTGCTGTCATAACTTTATGCCTGAGCTCCTGCTATGATCCTACCTGACTTTTCTTCTATGCTGTACTCTGCCTAACCTGCTGGATCCTTCCAGAACCCACTTGAAGGCAGCTCTGAGGCCTCTAGTACCCAATGCTCTCTCCTTATCTCCATTTCTACTGCAACGGTTATGCAAAAGCTGCCCACTGCTCTCAGATTGAAATCCAAATTCATATCTAGGTCCTCTAAAATTTAGCACTGCTTTCTTCTATGTCCAGAAATTTCCTAAAATATACCTGGCATGTTCCTGCTTTGGAACACTTGTATTTGCTGTTTTACTGCCAAGAATATCCTTCCCCCATATGAACCACTGTCTTAACTCCTCTAGATCTCAGGTCAGATGAAAACTATGAGTGAGGCCTTCCTCACCCAGCCTTACAAAACAGTAAAGCTTCCTGACTTCTTCCCCCACCACACAAACTCTATCCTCATTGTCCTCTACTTTTCACTATTGCCACCTAGAACATTAGATACGTATGACTTTATTTTCCCGTGTCTCTCCACTGTAATGGAAGCTCCACTGGGACAGGGAGTTCACCTATTTTGGTTTTTGATTTTTCAGTACCTGTTACTCAATGAATTAATATTGATGGAATGAATAAACCAATGCACACACACATGAAAGCATCCAGCACCACATTCCACCTTGAGCATGGATCTCTCCACGCCAATTTTCTTTTTTTTTTTTTTTTGGGGGGGGGGGTGTTATAATACATCAAGTTCATTCCAACTTTAGTGCTATTTTTACTTTACTTTCCCAGGATATTCAAGTTTTGTGGAGCATGGGGTTTATATATTCAGGGGTAAATATGTGGGTATGTGTATCTTTTAGAAAAAAATGCAAATACAAATTAGCTAAATCACCTCCCAGAGCCTTGGAGACACTGTAAGGCACAGCACAGAGCATTACCTTCCACAGTGTCCTGGGAAGTCCACCCGTACACAGTCCCTTTGCCTGGACCACTCTCAGATCTTCAGAAAGCACCGGCCTTGCCAGTCAGGCCTCCATTCAGGGTTGTTCTCCCTTCAGAAAAGGGTTCTCTCCAGTGTCCCCTTATCACCTGTTATATTTTCTTCATGTCCCACTGACATGATCTTTACTGATAGTTCATCTACTTGTTTACTGTCTTTCTTTACCATAATAATGTCAGTTCATGAGAGACTCTGTCTAGTTCAATAGTATGTGGCACCTGGAACAATGCTTGCCATTTAAATGTGCTTGAAGAAGAAAAATAAAATGAGCCAAACAGCATCTCCCTCTTTCCCTGAAAACCCAAATGACAAATAGGATCAAGGCAAAGAAATTTGGTAGTTAACTGCTCTCTTTTCCAAGACTTCCTGTGACCTCTAAAGAAGGAGAGTGATGGCCATTTTATTGCTAACGATAAAGAAAACAAATCAGTTATTGGTCTCACTGGGTTCCTTCTATTTCTAACTCAAAACGAATATCCAGACAGAATTTTTTGCTCAGAAAGCATGCAAAGTTCAGGGCTTTACTTCACATATTATCTTTGGAGATGTTAGGACTTTCTGGTAAATTTAGTGAGGTTTATTGTTTGTTTATTTGATAAAGGGTTTTGGTTGAATTGCCATCATCCTCCTCCAACTAAATTTATATTTTTGATGAAGTTCTGGTGTCATTATTTTCTTCCTTCAGTCTGGTCTCAGAATAGTTTAACTGCCACAGGGTGCTCCTCTTACTTTCCTTGAAAGTGAAGGACAACCAACTGGTTCCCAAATCTAGCTGCCCTCAAATTCACCTCTAATGTTTGCTACTAATGTATATTTTGGAGACTGCTGTAGATTTACTTCCGAGCATCTCCAGAGCTGGCAGGGCATTGTATGTTTAACAAACACCTCAAGTGATTCTGATGTGCAGCCAAATTTGCAAATTGCAAGAGATTCAGATAAGAGAGAAGAGATCTTCAAGATATTTGACAAAGATAAAAACAACTGGATTCACTCAGGGATGTTTACCAATGTTGTCTAATGAAAATGACACCAACAATGACACACACACAGAGAGAGAGAGAGAGACAGAGACAGAGAGAGAGACAGAGAGTTTTCCTTAATCAGTACGAGAGAGAGAGAGTTTTCCTTAATCAGTACCAGCTAGAACACTGGACAAAGTGGGGTACTCAAGAACTTACTAAAGTTCTCAAATTCCAAGTTATCCTTTTAGAGAAACTTAAGCTCTTCTGAAAATGATGTAAAATCTTCCCAGTTTGAGAGAACCAGACAGGTCACTAAGGAACTGGGAATGTTGTATATTCCATGGTGAAGCATGGCAGAATGAAAACAGCATCATAATCAGAAAACATGCTGTGTGAGCTTGGGCAAGAGACCTTGCCACTCTAATCCTCAGTTTCGTTTATAAAAATGGACATAAAATCAGGCTACCTCACTGACTGAACCTAGTTTAGGTTTGAACATGAGACACACTATTCAAATGTGGCTATTCTCTTCCCAGCCTATTCAAAACCAGGCCTGAATCTCACCTCCTTGTTAGAACATAACCCCTTACCTCAACTCAGGCAAAAGTCCTTCCCTTTTCTGTGGGGATGGAGGGGCAAAAGGTAATCATTGTAAATCACTTGATAAAACTAAATTTGGATCTTAATTCATTTATTCTGGCTTTTCCCTCTCCCTTCTCCATACTCCTGATTTGTTATAGCCCCCTTTCTCTACTAAGGCCTCATCCTAGCCTTCATTATGTAGAGAGGCTAGTGTTGGTGCAGGGATTGATGAAATCATACCACATTCACTGAAGTTCTGCATTGCTAATGAAGGATAATTCATTACACACTGTGCAATGTCACAGGACATATCATACATTACAATACATAGCATAGCCTATTGATTATGTATATTTACCGATAGTTCCAGACCTCACAGTCACCTTCTATATTCTCTACTAGCTATTAGGCCTGGTACTAGGAATATGTGAACAAATCAGACACACAAAATAAATCTGGCTTCAAGGAGCTTATACCCTCTGTAAGTATCAGATTTCCCATGCTAATACCAGTATCAGTCATTCATCAAAAAAAAAAAAATGGGGGCTTTCTTTCTTCAATTGGCATAGTGGTTACATGCAATAATGTACAATTTTGACCTTTGAGTAAAAAATATTTTACCACGAACCTCCATTATATGCATATTTATTATTCAGAGCTTGCATACAATAGAGCTATACTATTATACTCTGCACTATAAAACATACACATAAAATAGAAATGTGTGAAGTATGAAATAAAAATGGATATAAATATAAGTTCTAATACTTTCTTGCTTTTTCTTTTTATTATCCCCATGGGTCAATTGCACACATTTAAAGTATGGTTTTGCAGCTCCAGATCAGACATTTACCACCTGCATGGTCTTGGGCAAGCTAACTAACCATTCTGTTCTTCAGTTTTCCTTGTAAAATGGAAACAATAGCCATACCCACTTTGCAGTGATATTGAGAGGATTAAAATGAGATAATTTAGATAAAGTATTTATTCCCGGTATATTATAAACACTCAAAATAATGGCAAATATTATTGATACGCCAGTACTATTTCTTAAGTGATATCTATTCACAAGCACAGTTTTGGAAGACAGATTAGTGTGTCTCCTAACACAAAACTCCAAAGGGTGGAGGCCATGATTCTTAGCCAGTGATATCAGGTATCAGTAGGGCCAAGGGTTCAAGACCCAACTGGAGATCAAATTCTCCATTGTAACAGATGCAGGTAGGACATTACAGTATACACAGTCTGTTCCCCATTATAAATCTTGTTTTGACCCCCAGGAGGGCTTTCTAGCTGATACCAGTTTACCCAGGTCTCAGCTGCCACCTCCCACCTGCTGCCCCATCTCCTTCACAGGCAGACACTTGGGTCTGTGAGGAGCCTGCAGTGGAACTAGCTGGTACATGCATTACAGCTTATGAAAGGACGTGGAAAAGTGTTCAGACTCCAGTGCATATCCAAGAGTAGCTTTCAAATTTCCCTGTTTTGGATGGGAATGCTTTAAAACTGAAGTATGTTTTCCTTGGCAGAGGTGCCGCCCATTAGATGCAATTTCTTCCTGACATTTCAGGAATTGTTTTATGTCTGTGTTCTCTATAAGGACTGTCCATGGAGGTCAGAATGGAAATTACAGTTCTAAGAATGCTCACATTAGCATACAGAGTAATGTACAAGCCCCAAGCTAAATATCTCTATCCTGGCTGGCTTGCCAGTGTGAAGATTAACAAGTTGGGCTGCCACACTGGGGACTGGACTGGGAGCGCTCCTGGGACGGCTGCTCCTGGGCCAACATGGGCAACGTGTGTTTAGTCTATCAGAGTATTTACTCAGGACGCCTATCACCGTGGAACCGAGACAGCCGTCTGAGAGAGAATGGCCTGCCTCCCCTGCAGGGCATGATGGGATGAGGTGGATCTATTTTTTCACAAGATTCCTTTCCCAGCTTAACTCAGCCCCCACTGCCAGGAAAGATTTGGTAAGTTGGCCAATTATGGTAACCCAGACAAGCCTGACCCACAAAAATAAGGCTTCAGAGGAGCGAGAGGTCTGGTGAAGCCTAACTACTGCCTCTGGGGAACAGACACAGTACCCACAACTTCAAGTCATGCCAAGCTCAGACCAGGCATGGGGGTTCCTTTTACCAGTCTTTCTGTCTTTGATCTAACATGCCTTGAAGAAACAAGGGTATACAGGTATACAAAGCTCTGATGAAAAGGAAGGGACCAAGTCTTAGAATCTAAAGAACTGGATTTGAATTCTACCTGTTACAGTTACAAGCTATACAAGTCACATCACTCCTCTTTAAGCCTGTTATCCCCTTAGACAGAAATTATCATATCTCTCTTCAAAGAATAACAAAAATCAATATGAATAACTACATGTTGAAATTTTAATATATTTGATATTGTAACATTGTCAACAAGGAGGAAGTACAGTAAAATGGTAAGACAGACACTGAAAAAACAAACCACAGGAAAATTTTAAAAATAGTTTTACTGGGAAGTTGTTCTCTCCCTGCCCAAATCCCATGAAATCTCTAGTCCCCATGGCAATAATTCGGAGAGAAGGAACCTGCAGTATCTGGTCAGGTTGCTTATTATGGAGCATGTCCTGGGAGGGAAATCTGAGCCTCAAGTGCCTGCCCACAGTCATGCACTAGCAAATAGAAGCAAAGCAAACCAGAATAAAGACATGTGCTAGAGGATGATTCTGGAAGAGCCAAACTGTTGGTAAGTGCAGAGAGCGTCACTGAGAATTCTCTGTAGCTGAAGAAAACCTACTTAGAGCAGTACAATATTGAGTGGAGCCAGAAACATGAGGAGAAGAGGGATTGAACGGAACAAGAGAAAATTGGTTCTGTTTACCACATCTGACCTGGGTGGGAGGGCTCTAGTTCTGTACAGTAGAGAGATCAGAATTATCATCAACACCATGTTGCAACTAGAACTATCTATTTACTGTGATTTATTGAATGTATGCTAAAGAACCTCTTTAGTACTCTATGTATAATTCAACTGACAGTGTAAGTTTAGTTTGTCTCACGAATGTTGTACAAATATACAGTCTAATGTAGAAAATATAAGGCCTACCATCACAGGGATTAGAATGTGGAAGGAAAAGCAAATCTCCAATTTGCCAAACTGAGGGTCAAATGCATTTAGAAACAGGACAGCCCCAGCAGTTATGTTTGATGCAGTAAGTAAAGGTGCAGGTAGGAGGGAGAGTGAGGAAGTGGATCTGAACTACCTTAGACTCAACTCAGAATTGGAGGAATAAATATCAAAGAAAGGATGAGCCTGCTTCCCAGAAATATGCCATCTCTTTATTAGTGTTTTTCCAAGTACAAGTCAGCACTCATTAGCAGATGATTAAATCACCTGAAGTTTGAAAAGATGAAGTAAAATAGTCTAAACTGCAATAGAATAAAAAAGAAGACAAATACTAGATTGAATCAACACATAGAAAGGGAAAGCATTGTTCCACGAAAGTTGTATTTACAGGTGACTGAGTATAGTTATGGTATTGAGTGTATATACCAGGAAGTTTGTTTTTGGTTACAAAACAAAAAATTTTTTTGGTCAAAAAGTTTGAAATCCACTGCTTGACAGGCTTCTAATAGATCCTCAATGTGATGCTATTTGAAAAGTACACAGCACCATAGCAATATGGATACTTTTCATCTTTTCTCATGACTGAAATTCTCAGGGCTTCTATATTAATTCTCAGGGCTCTTTGATTTTTCATGATTTTAAACCCTGATTCCAAATTGGAATCTCCTAGGATATAAAAAAACTACCAAAGCCCAAATCTCACACCCACGGGTTCTGACTTAATCTGAGTAGAGCCTAGCAAAAGGTATTTTTCACCACCTTCTCAGGTACAGCTGAGGCTGGGAGCCACTGGATAAGGTGATTTTACCTTTATGACACCTGTGAGAGAAAAGCAGAGACGGCATGATTATGCTTACTTTTCAGATGAGGAAATTAAGATCTCAGTTAACCAAGGTTACATCCACTTGCCAGTGTCAGAGGGGGGTGTAAGCCAGGTCTCCTGACTCCTAGGTCCAGAGTACCCTCTTCTCAGTGTCCCACATTCACCCCTTTATTCAACATCTACTTTCAGTTTAAAATAAGGCTACCCATGAGAGGACAGACCAAAAGAAAAAAAATTTAAAGGTTAGAATCTCAGCATTTCTTTGCACAATCATTCTCGGAAATGCGTCAACAAATGCGAGTCCCTCCTTACTGGAATAACTAAATAGACCACTTAAGTAAATCAAGCTATTTGATGGAGGCCAAGAGAGCTATTGATACTAGTTTGCCTGTCTCCAAGGAACAAAATACTGAAAGGCAAGGGCTTAAAATGAATGAAAATGTATCCAATGCACAATCAAATGAAAATGTTGTGGGCCCATGGCCAGGGATTATCTGCCAATTGGATCTCTTTCAGCGCCCTAAATTTAACCAGCTGGGATTCTTTCTCTCTCTCTTTTTTTGTAAGTATCATCTTTTTCAACCTTCTGAAAATAAGAGATTTTCCTTTTAATGGGAAATCTGTATTTCATCATAAAGATGGAACACAACGTGCCTGGTTTAGCCAGTCTCCTGGGAAGTAGGTTCTTTGTGTACTGTAAGCTTGGCATAAAAGACTCACATTCCAGCAAGTTTATTTCAGGCATGATAGACTGGAAGCATATATCTCCAGAACTTAAGTTATAACCTCATCTCCATTCCCAATATATTAATAATACTTTGCATTTGTAGATCTATCACTTCCAAAAATCAACTATAATTTTTTCAAGTTTCCAAGTTTTACCAAGATGCAATAAATAAATGGAAGTGAGGGTATGGGGGTGGGGGGGAGTGTATGTTTGTATTGATGAGAAGAGAGAAAAAAGAGGGAGAGAGAATTGGAAGAGTAAACTCAGGAATTTATAGTGGTTGCAATTTTAAAGAAAATTATTTTTTAAATTATTTATTTATTTAGATATATTTTACATCATTGTTCATCTTTTTTACAATGTTTGCTTTCTTTTCTCAGGTGTAGTAGCCACTGAATTTCCACTGTCAACTCACCCGTGCACCATCACCAAAGTACCTTGTGCTCTTCCTGCCCTCGTTTTGATCCCTCTCCCTTCCCCCCCTCACAATGTCTTTGATTTATAGTTGTCTGTTTATTTTTGTTTTGTTGTGTCTTTATTTTTATTATTTTTTTCTCCTGTTTTAACGGAAAAAAGAATAATCATAAACACAAGTGAAAAAAAATAGAAATAACTCTACCTGTAATCAAATTATTAGGTTGTTTCTCTCTGGAAAAGTGATGGGCCAGCTCAAGGGTAAGTTTACCACAGCACTAGATCTCACCTGGTGTCTGCACTGCCAATGCCACAAGTGCCTGGAGAGAGTGGCTTCCAGGAAAGGACTTAAGAGCCTGTTCTGAGGAGGAATGGGGACACCAGTTCCCCTGTGCACGTCCTTAAAGAGGTACAGAGCCCAGGGACCTGCCCTGAGCCACATGCTTTAGAAAATATCTGCTCTGACCTGGGAGAGGCTCCTGGGGGGTGCTGCTACAAGACCCAGGTTTGGGCCTCCATTGGCTCTGCTTGGGACTATTATAGATAGGCAACCATACTCACAGTAGGACTCAAAAGAAATTCAGGACGGGAAAACCTTATGATAGCATCAAGTCTGACCAAGAATATAATGTTTGGACTTGGGGTTACCTATGAGGCAGCCATGGGATCACTACTCTAGTTAATCATGGCTGAGAGAGAAAAGGAATCCAGGAAGAAACATGTCACCTGTTCATCTATCCAGTCACTCATTCATTCAACAAACATTTCCTGAGTAGCCCATGGGCATGGCGGCTGCACACAATCATTTACTTTTAGACTACACGCAGTGCCCAGCCAGGAAGAGGGCAAGGTGAAACACAGCTCCACGTGCCACACTGCTCCTCCAGCAGGGGCCTTAACTCTCCAAGAACACATGTGCTTTTCTCCTTACAGAGAAATAATACTTTGCATTTGTAGATCTCTCTATTACCAACCTTGGGCCTCAGAACTACACTTGACCAAAGGGAGTACCTTCGTGTAAGGTTCACAAAAGTGTGGTATGGGCTGGCAAGGGTTCTGCTCTTATGACCAGGCACTGAGCTGGGCAATAAGGATACAAAGATGAAAATGGCCACTTGGAGACAGAAAGTAAATAACTACAATAAGACATCACATATCACTAAAAAGATGGTTTGGAAGAATCATAATAGAAGACAAAAAAAAGAAAGAAAAAAAAAGAAATCACTGCCTGTTTAAAAGCAGTATTGAGGCTGTGCACAGGGAAATGTTCAGAAAGAAGAATAAGAAGAAAATGACAAAGGAAGAAAAGGAGCAAGAGAATTGTGACCTCTGTTTTAAGATTGTTCCTATCAAATGTGGGAAATGCAGGTCAGAGAATCTGGGGGTAGTTAGAAAAGGCAGAGTGAAGCTCTAAGACAGATTGGGCTAGTTCCAAAACGCTTGCATTTTCTAAAACACTCTGTTCTCCACAGACATTTATCAGGTCTGTGCCAGGCTATGCCAGGAAGGATGCTGCCACAGGAGATGCAAATGTTAGAAAAACAAGAGCATTTGAGAGCATAAACTGAGAGTAAACTGCTGGATTTGGATCTCAGCACTGCCTTCACATCTTGCCTCAGTTTGCTCCTCTGGAAACTAGGGATAATATTATCTACCTAAGAGTGTTTAAAGAGACATTAACCAAAACTAACAGACACCCTACCAACTGGGAAAAGATTTTTGCACACAATACATCTGATAAAGGACTGATAACAAAAATTTACAAGGAACTCACACAACTCAACAAAAACAAAGCCAACAACCCAGTCAAAAAATGGGCAGAAGAGCTCAAAAGGCACTTCTCCAAAGAAGAAAAGCAAATGGCCA